>PVIH01004085.1:113064-147304 GCA_004025045.1 Sigmodon hispidus | reverse complement strand
GTCACCTCTCTGGTCAGGGTTCGAATCCGCCCCTCAGAGACCCCTGCAGTTGGTTTGCTCAGTTCACTCAGTTCGGGGTCGCAGTAGGGATCCTTGCAGATACCCTCAGCAGCAGCAGGAGCTGTGGGTGTGGCCAGGTGCAGAGTTCAGCTGCCCCCTGCTCCAGAGTGTGCTGGGACGCCGCAGAGAGCACTGGTCCCGGTGGCAGAACCGGAAGCAATGGGGGCTCAACTCTCCCTCCCAGGCCAGGATACAGGCGCTGAGGCCTGCGGAACCCTCCTCACCTCTGGTCAGGGTTCGAATCTGCCCCTCAGAGACCCCTGCAGTTGGTTTGCTCAGTTCACTCAGTTCGGGGTCGCAGTAGGGATCCTTGCAGATACCCTCAGCAGCAGCAGGAGCTGTGGGTGTGGCCAGGTGCAGAGTTCAGCTGCCCTCTGCTCCAGAGTGTGCTGGGTCGCCGCAGAGGTAAAGATTTTCATTATCCTGTGTTCCTTGAAATGTTTATTGAAGATTACTTGGATTAATTTTTGTACTGTTTTGGTTTTTGTTCATTTTTCTTTATTTTGTATGAATACAATACTTAGACAATTATGCCTTTGCTCTGTAGTTTAATGTCAGGAAATGTGATGCATTAAATGTAACTTCTTATTTAATATAGATGCAGTTGCTTGTACTTTTGTGTCTCTGTATGAATTTTAGGAACATTTGTTTTTTTATTTCTGTAAAGCATGCTGCAAGGAAGGCATCATGCTTCAACCAGATTCCTCTTCCTTGCCTGGCAAAAGAGTAGATCCCTGATACTGTGAGTGTGAGTGAGCTGGAGTCAAGGGCCTGAGAGCATATGTGGTTCTTTTCCATGCTGCAGGCTGCATTGGGTGAGCTAGCCAATGCAAGTGGAACTGGAGACCTGTGCTCCATAGTGAAGACTGAAAATTGACAGACTAACCAACACAGCTACCACTCTGGCTCAGAAATAGGGCTCTGGATTAGCCCACTCCAACATCTACCTCATCCAAGAACTGCTAGAGTATCCAAAAGGGCTAGACCTAAAAATCCAAAACTACTAGAGCTCCACCACACATAACAACAAAATATGTAAGAAGAGCCACAGTAAAAGCACATTATTGATAGTGTAGGAGAAGCCAGAGGCATTGGGCCAGACCAATGACTCATAGCAATAAAAACATACAAATTGTATGGGCTAAAGCGTACACTGTATGACTCACAGGTCACACTAAGGCTTCAACAATGAGATTCTTCTCCCTTCTTTTTGTCTCATCATTTCAGTCTTTTTTTTCTATTAAGTATTTGTTTGTTTGTTTTGAGGGGAGGTTGCAAAGGCAGAGGGCAGATGCAAGAGACTGGGGACATAAGTGGAATTGGGATGCAGGATGGGAAATGTACAAAGAATCAATTAAAATAATAAATGCCTTTGGGACACTTGTAAGCTTGCATTGGATCCATGGGTTACTTGGGTAGTACAGAGAGTTGATTAATGACAGTTATTTAAAAGTCTGAATTATTATTTAGGCATTAGAAGAGAAAGTCTCCAGGGAAAAGTCAGCGTGAAGCAGAGAAAATTTATACACAAATGTTGCCAAACTCAACCATATATAAAATTGCAAAGCATGTGGGCCACTTGTAAGAAGTGGAGATATAGTAGAAGGACAGAAAAAAACCACTTGGATATGTCAAAAGAATTCTATATGCCTTCTTGAGGTACTTCTACAAGAAGAATGTGTATTTTTTATAAATACAAAAAGATCCAAGGCATAGAAACTGTAAAAATAAGTTGAAGTTTAATATAAAGAATAAATCAATAAATAAATGTAAAATATGTAAGATCTACATTATAAATTTTTAAATGCATAAAATGGCCAAAGTTTTACAAAAAAAAAGACAAAGTACTTTAAAATATAAAAGTGCTTTGATATAACATTGTTTGTACAAAATATAATAATATATGATAGAAACTCAGAAAATAATTTCATATTTATGATCATAAAATATAAAAGATTTAATTAATTAAATACAGCCATTTGTACCATAGGGAAAAAAAATTGACATAGACAATAATTTTTGCAAAATTATATAAAATTAGCTCTCAAAACAGTATGTACTTTTTTTTTCTCCTCATGTCCTTACTAGGAGGCAAACAAACCTGTCCCTGGGCATTAACAAGAGACAGTAATAAACTTAAGGAAAACACATTCTTTTAAACAATAAGCAAAATTATGCAAATTATGGACTTTTAATAAAATAACAAATGGTAAAAAAATGAAATATTCTGTCAGTACTTTAAAATATAAATATTACATATTTTACACATCCATTGAATTAACAAGATTAATGAAATAATTTTTTTAAGTTTTATAAGTATTTATTTACTAACATTGATCTTAAGAAACACTCAACTGTATTACAAGGTTGACATAGAGTTTAGCTAAGATGTGTGAGAGTCTATACAAAGGGCAAATATTGCCTCGTTTCATATTTTAAATTTTTTTCTTTAGGAACTTCATACATGATGGCCGTGTCTATATTATTTCTGCCTCTCCACACCAAAATAATACTTTCTTTTTTTTCTTTTTCTTTTCTTTTTATTATCATTATTATTATGAACAAAAAGTCACACTTTCTAACCTTGTCTATCATTATTCATGGTTCCTACACCCTCCCATCCCATCAAGTCATTCTTTCTTCTCCACAAATTCCCATTCCATCCCTGGGCAGGCTGCAGGCAGGCCCATGGTCCCACTGACACTCCTGGCAGATCCAATTTTTTACCCCCTCCCTCAATAGTGAGTCGGGTCTTCCTCTGGGGGAGTGGGATCCACAGTGTCAGTCAAGGGTGTTTCTGATCCCAAGCTGTTCAGTGGTTGTGGTTTGCAGCGTGGGCATTCTTTATTTTTTTCTTGTTTGTTTGTTTATTTAGAGTCCACTAATGAGTAAGTACATCTCCTGCTTATCTTTCTGAGTTTGTGATACCTCACTCAGTAGAATATTCTCCAAATCCATCCTTTGGCCTGCAAATTTTAGGATATAATTTTTGCTTACTGCTGAGTAGTACTCCATTGTGGAGATGTACCACAGTTTGTTAATGCATTTTTCAGTTGAGGGACATCTAGGTTGTTTCCAGGTTCTTGCTATTACAAATAATGCTGCTATGAACATAGTTGAGCTAATACCTTTGGAGTGTGACTGTGAATCTTTAGGGCATACACCCAGAAGTGGTATTGTTAGGTCCTTGGGGAGATTGATTCTCAGTTTTCTGAGAAACTCCCATACTGCATTCCAAAGTGGATGAACAAGTTTACAATCCCACCAACAATGGAGGAGTGTTCCCCTTGCTCCGCATTCTCTCCAGCATAGGCTGTCCTCTGTGTCTTTTATCTTAGCCAATCTAACAGGTGTAAGATGGTATCTCAAAGTCATTTTGATTTGCATTTCTCTGATGGCTAAAGATGATGAGCACTTTTTCATGTGCCTTTCAGCCATTCATAATTCTTCTGGTGAGAATTTCCTCTTTAGAACTGAACCGCATTTTTTGATTGGGTTGTTCAAGGTTTTGGGCTCTAGTTTCTTGAGTTCTTTATATATCTGAGAGATCAGTCCTGTATCACTTGTAGGCTTGGTGAATACCTTTTTCCATTCTGTAGGCTGTCATTTTGTCCTATTGAGAGTGTCCTTGGTTTTACAGAAGCTTCTTAGCTTCAGGAGATCCCACTTATTGATTGTTGGTCTTAGTGTCTGTGCCACTGGTGTTATATTTAGGAAGTGGCCTCCTGTGTCAATTTGTAGAAGTATATTTCCCACTTTCTTTTCTATCAAGTTTAAAGTGGTTCGGTTTATGTTGAGGTCTTTGTTCCACTTGGATTTGAGTTTAGTGCAGTGTGATGGGCTCTGATCTATTTGCATTTTTCTACACACTTCCATCTAGCTATACCAACACCATTTGTTAAATATATTATCTTTTTTCTATTGAATATTTTGGGCCTCTTTGTAAAACATCAGGTGTTCATAGGTTTTTGGGTTAATGTCTGGATCCTCAATTCTATTCCATTGATCCACAAGTCTGTTTTTATGACTTTACCAGGCTGTTTTTATTACTGTAGCTCTATAGTATAATTTGAAGTCATGGATGATGATACCTCCTGAGGTTCTTTTGTTGAGTAAAATTGTTTTGGCAATCTAGGCTTTCCTGCTTTTCAGAATGAAATTGATTATTGTTCTTTCAAGATCCAAAAAAAATATTGTGTTGGGATTTTGATGGGCAGTGCATTTAATCTGTAGATTGCTTTTGGTAGAATTGCCATTTTCACTAGTTTGATCCTACCTATCCAGGAACATGGGAGAGCTTTCCATTTTCTGATATCCTCTTCAATTTCTTTCTTCAGTGATTTAAAATATTTGTCAAATAGGTCTGTTACATCTTTGGTTATAGTTACTCCAAGGTATTTAATACTATTTCCTGCTATAATGAAGGGTAATGTTTCCCTTATTTCTTTTTCAGCTCTTCTATCTTTAGTGTTTAGAAGGGCTACTGATTTCTTTGAGTTAATCTTGTATCCTGCTACATTGCTGAAGGTGTTTATCAGCTGTAGCAATTCCTTGGAAGAATTTTGTGAGTCACTTATGTATACAATCATATCATCTGGAAATAGAGATAGTTTCACTTCTTCTTTTCCAATTTGTATCCCCTTAATCTCCTTTCGTTCTCTTATTGCTTTAGCTAAAACTTCGAGAACTATATTGAATAGATAAGGGGAGAGAGGACATCCTTGTTTAGTTTTTGATTTTAGTGGGATTGCTTTGAGTTTTTCTCCTTTTAAGTTTGATACTGGCTGTCAGCTTCTTGTAAATCGCCTTTATTATATTTAGGTATTCTCCCTGTATTCCTGATCTCTCCAGGGCTTTAATCATAAAGGATTGTTGGATTTTGTCAAAGGCTTTTTCCACATCTAAGGATATATCATGTGGTTTTGTTCCTTTATTTTGTTTATATGATGGATAACGTTTATGGTTTTTCATATGTTAAACCAGCCCTGCATTTTTGGGATGAAGCCTACTTAGTCATAGTGGATGATATTTTTATACATTGTTGTATACATTTTGCTAAAATTTTGTTGAGAATTTTGGCATCAATATTCATGAGGAATATTGGTCTATATTTCTCCATCTTTGTTGTGTCTTTGAGTGGCTTGGGTATTAGGGTAATTGTTGCCTCATAGAAGGAATTTGGCAATATTCCTTCAGTTTCTACTGTGTGAAATAGCTTGAAGAGTAATGGTAGTAATTCTTCTTTGAATGTTTGGTAGAATTTGGCACTGAAACCATCTGGACCAGGGATTTTATATTTGTGGAGGCTTTTAATGACAGCTTCTATTTCCTTATGGGTTATAGGCCTGTTTAGGTAACTAATCTGATCTTCATTTAATTTTGGTAGATGGTACCTGTCCAGAAAGCTGTCCCTTTCATTGAGGTTTTCCATTTCTGTGGAATACAGATTTTCAAAGTATGATCTGATAATTCTCTGGATTTCCTGGGGGTCTGTTGTTATGTCCCCCTTTTCATTTGTGATTTTGTTCATTTGAACACTCTGTTTTTTGATTAGTTTGGCTAAGGGCTTATCTATCTTGTTGACTATCTCAAAGAACCAACTCTTAGATTCATTGTGTTGTTCTTTTTGTTTCAATTGTATTGATTTCAGCTCTAAGTTTGATTATTTCCTGCCGTCTACTCCTTCTAGGTGAGTTTGCCTCTAATTGTTCTAAGGCTTTCAGCAGAGAATTTTTTGAAAATGGAGAATACATTTTAATTTTCTACTAACATTCAATTAGTTACTCAGTTACTCTCTAGAAATGTAAAGTTTCTAAATAGTAACTTGTGTTCCAAGAAACAAAAATAAAATAAATGTAATTAATGTATTACAAGGAAATAAAGTGATTTCTTCATGAAAATATCAAAAAGAACAGAGCTAATAAATGTATAAATAAGTTTACATGTCAGGAAATATTAAGAACTATAGTAAACTGTGAAATCAACATTGTGAAATAAAAAATATTGATAATTGTTTTACAAAATGCTAAAACTTATATGGAAAAAACAGTTAAAGGAAAGCTTTTTAAAAATGTGGAGTGTCTTTTGAACCATTTTTCATCCTATTGGCTTTCCTATTCTAGCCTTAATATAACTGTTTGTACCTAGTCATATTACATCTTGTTTTGTACTCTTTGGTTGACATACCTGGGATGCTTGCTCTTTTTCTGAAGGAATACAGAGGAGCAGTTGATTGGCTAGCTAGGGTAGGTGAGGTGTGGCTGGGTCTGTGAGAACAGGAGGGAGGAGAGGTTACTATAGAGATGTATTTAATGAGAAAATAATAAATATAAAAAGAGTAAAATTTCAGTAAATTGCATATATTTTAAAAATAATAAAAGATGTCTTATTGTAGAAAAATGTAAGGCATGCTTTTAAGCTTGCGAAAAATTAAAAGAGCCGAGTGGGACTTGGCTTATTATATCCCCTACCATGTTGTATACAGAAGACAAAAGCACCACTTTGTATTATATGAAAATAAAACCATCATTAAAATCACTAGGAAGAAAAAGAGCACACCAAATCAGATAAAAATACAATATAGCCATTGTCATGTCTACCTGAAATACTTCAGTAGCCCCAAAATGGATATAAAGAAAAGGTATTTGTTTTACTTTCTCTCTATTCATTAGCTTATTAAAGAAGATTAAAAAACCATAACAACTAAATTAAATTTTAATCCTTAATTAGATACTGTATATCCAAAAAACAAAAACAATGAAGAATACTATTGAAGTAATATGAATTTTAATATTGACTGTATTTAGTTATTGATATTCTGCTAATTGTCTCAGTATTTATAATTAGTTAGTGTGTTAATGTTTGGTGGTGGAATGTTATTTTATCTGACAGCTAATTTCCATTTATAAAGATATATCTTTGAATATATGTACGTGTATAAAAGTGCAAAAGTTAGTGTAACAAAAATTGTTAAACAAAATATATTGTTGGAGTTAAAAAATTTAAAGAATTTTAAAGAGTAAAAGGCATTTTCTCTATTCTCAACCATTAAAACTATTTAGAATATCTAGGAGATTGGAAAATGTGCTGTCAATTCTTTCCAGAAAATAAAACTGGATGTTGATATGTAGTAATTATTAAAATTGCATGCTAACAATATGTGTTAGAGTGATTTTATCCAAGTTCACATCAACTCCTGATATGTGCAGTCTATGTTCAGGTGTTTATGTCCATATATGTTAGAGACCGATGCCTCAATAATCTTTCTATTGCTAGAATGTTAAAAATTAAAATGTCATTACTATACATTTTATCTAATGATTTCTCATTTACCCAACATCTTGTTGACAAATCACTTATTGTGAAAGCAAGCACAAAAATATAAACTTTATGATTTTAAAGTGTTTGTAGACTTGTACTATTTTCTCCAAAAGGTTTTGGAGACATCTTTACAATTATAATAAATCTTTCTCAAATAATACTGTCTACTAAATATTTTATTTATCATTTGGCTTGCCATTAACCATGTTAGGTCATAGTCCTTGGTTTACAGCCTTTTAAATTAAGCCGCTCTAATTTATACAATTACATTGATTATCCTAAAATAATTTCTGACCAAAGGAAGTTAAAGCATTTACTTAAAGAAAAGGCTGTATTTTTTTTCACCGATGTGTATGTGTTCTACAACCATGGCCACAGTTGTTGTTGTTTTCTTTTATGTTGTCTTTACATACATGTGTCAATTTACTAATCTGGACTTATACTGATTAATGAAAAATGTTTTGGAATTTTGACCCTGAAATTTAGAGTATGTGCCTCTTTGAGATTCTGATTGGTATTTTGGTTTGCTTGTTTTTAATATTCGAATTTCACATAAAGCATTTCTTAGTGTTAAAATACAGCATGGAGCAAAAGTATCAGTCATTCTTCCCTCTTAGTTCAATGGGGACAGATGATAAAGAACCCACATATTCATCAAGGGCCATTTTAAAGTGTGGTGGTAACAGCCAGTATATTTCTGAGTCCTTAGTCTAGACAAATTCTACTAAAAAGTAAACATAATTTTCCGTGACTCTGGTCCATTTTATCATTAACTAAGTACACTATAAATAATGATAAAATCATGTAGAGACTAACATGATGCATCCACAAAGAGGAAAGAAATAGCTTTGTTTTTTTCAGTCCTTCCCATGGCTTACTGTGTTACAGGGCAGGCATTTACATTTCATGAAGAATAACATTAACCATTAGAAATGTAGCAGGTTTACATCAACTTTTATTCTTTTCTACATTCTACATATTATTATTATTAGCAATAATTTTGCATTTTTTGACAACTTGCTCTCAGCTATACACTTTTGTTGTGCTTGTGTATAGAAATGTGAAATGTGTGTAGATATATGTATGCATGTGTGTGTGCTGGTTCATGTTTCTGCTCAGGTAAGTGGAAGCCAGCAGTGGGCATCAGGGGTTCTGCACATTTTTCTTCTGAGACTGAATCTCTCAAGGATCTTGCTACTAGGCTGGTGGCCATCAAGACCCAATGATCCTCAAGATTCTGTCTTCCAAATGCTGAAATTATAAGCATGTGCAAAAGCACACCCAGGCCGTCATGCTTCCTCATAGTTAGTACTACTACCCACCAGCAATCTCTCCAGCCCTGACTATGGTTTTAATTAACAAGACGATCTATCCAGACCCCCACAGATCAGGCTGTACAATGTAACTGTATAGATCTCATATGAAACTGAAACACTCTTACAAGTGTTTGTTGATTAATTTCAGAAAATCTGCTGATCCCTAGCTCTTGCCAATTATGAAGCATTCCTTTTCTATGTCCCTCTCCCATACATCATTGCGTATACTGGCTTTCAACAACTATCTATTTTAATTTACTGTGCTAAAACATCTCACTGCCCATTTGATACAAACCTTATTTGTGTATTTTTCCTGACTATTCTTTTAGCTAAAGATCTTGGTTCCAGTACATCTTAAGACTCTTGTGTTTAATATAATAACAAATTGTTGTCTGTAATCATGAGCTTTCTTCCCGGTATATGTTTTTTTATGGACATAATCTTGTGTATTTGCTTGAGGATCTGTTTTTTCTATGAGACAGAAAACTAACACAGCCACTGTAATCCCAGTTTTATCAGCCTGTAGAAATGAATATTAAATATCTCCTTCCTCAAGCTAATTGTTTTCAGCAGTGTTATTCACTAACTGTATTTTATTAAAACTAAATATGATGATGAAATATCTAATAAAACTTGTTATTTTCCCTCAAAGACTATGAACATTTTAAGCTTTTGTTGCATATTGATTTCCAGACTGTATTAACACTGTTTACTGCTTCCCATAGTACATTAGTAAATCCATTTTACTGTACAATGTAAATTAGTTTTTAAGTATTCCTTTATACCAACTATGTTTCTCTTGTGACTCAAAAGTAGTTATGTGTGCTGAACCAGCTAGGAAGAGGTTATCAAATTCTGTCAAACCCCAGATGCCATTCTTTCCCCTGTGGGAATCAAGACAAATGTCTTAGAGCATCTCAGTGAAGAACCTGCATTTTTATCAAAACTTTTCCATGACTTCATTTATCACACAACTTGGATTTATATTTTGGAATTTGATCTCTGTATTCGCTTTTTTAATCTTGAACTTCTCATGCTGCTCTGAAAAAAAAGTCTCAGTTGACAACTCTGTTTATCAAACTTCTTTGCTGTATGGTCATGGTAAAAGGGACTCAAACTAATACATTATAGTAGCTAAAACTTTTTGCCCTCACTGACTTTTCTACCAGTCTCTATAACTAGAAAAGCAATTTGTGCTTTTCTATGCCTAATTTTTTCCTTCTTGTCCAGTACTCTGGCATTGGGAAGCCAATCCTGTTTGCTTCTTTGTTTATTTTTGTTTTGTTTTGTTTTCCTCTAGGAAATCCTGACTTAGACTAGATTTTTCAATTGGACAATATTCAGTATTTCCTCACAATAAGAGATAAGATCAAACATTTTCATTTAAACTTTATGGACAGGGATACTACAATGAATTTATTAGGACATAATTTATTGCTGACTTACAGGAAGAAGAAATGTAGAATTACATAGACTTATGTACAACCACATGGCAATTAGTACACTATATAAGAGAATGGGATAATAGTCATTTTAATTTCCAAAGCAAAGCTTTCTACTATACATAAAAGGAAACTGAAGGTAAGTGAAAAAGTTCATGAAAATTTTATCCTTGGCCACTACTTTGAAGCATTTCATGTTGTATCATACAGACTCCAAATCATGTCCAAAACAATCTCAGAGGTGAAGAAACCTCAGCTTCTGAGGCGCTCCCACAGAGAATCCCTCTCTCATGGCCTGGGTCATGCTCAGGGTCCTGATCTCAGACTCTGGGCTAGCAGACTAGCCCTAGGCTAAAACTGGGAGAGTCCTTCTCCCGCTATTCCTGGCAGAAGGGATCTACCACATCTGGGCCCTGACTCCAAGGCAAACTGCATCATCATAGACAGACCCTGCATCTTGTCCACAGCAAACTCAGAGTGAGGGATCTTCAGTTTCTGGGCTGCCCCCATGGAGAATTCCTCTCCTGGGTCCTGGGTCATGCTCAGTGTCCTGATCTCAAGTCTCAACTAGCAGATAGGCCCTAGGCTAAAACTGGGAGTGCCCTTCCCCAGCGATCTCTAACAGAAGGGACCCTCCAGGGTGAGCTGGTCATCACAGATGGACAGATATGCAGACCCATATCTAGAGCAAAGTCTGAGACTGTGCAGATCCCATGTTCAGGGCAGACAGGAGACACGCAAGCCCTCTAGCCACAACAGAGTAAAAGTTGACTAAGTGTGAACAACTGAAGCAATGAGCAGATGCCAGTACAAAAATGCATATAACAATATAAAAAGGCAACACCAGAAGAAACTGTTGGTTCTACAACATCAGGACAGGAACAGAGTAAAGAAGAGGAATCAGAAGGAAACAACCTCAAAAATATCTTTATGAGGATTACAGAAGCCTTAAAAAAGGATATTAAAAATTCGCTTAAAGAGATAGAAGAAAATACAAAAAAAAAAAAAAAATGGAACAATTGAAAAAAATCCTTGAAGAAAAACAAAGAAATCCAAGAAAAGGAAAACCACAAATGAAAGAAAAATTCCAGGAACTAAAAATTAAAATAGAAGCAATAAAACAGGTACAAAGTGAGGCAAAGGTGGGAGTAGAAAATCTGAAGAAAAGAGCTGTAATTACAGATACAAACATAACCAATAGAATCTAAGAGATGAAAGAGAGAATCTCTGGAGTGCAATACTCAATAGTGGAAATAGATACGTCAGTCAAAGAAAACACTAAAACCAAAAAAGCCATAAAACAAAACGTATAGGAAATTTGGGACACCATGAAAAGACCTAACATGAGAATAATAGGAATAGAAGGAGAATACCAGCTCAAAGGCACAAATAATGTATTCAATGAAATCATAGAAGAAAACTGTTTTAAAGAAGAAATTAAGAAAGAAATCATAGACTTCCTAGAGTTTAATGAAAATGAATCCACAATATACCCAAAATTATAAAGCATAATGAAAGTAGTCTTAAGAGGAAAATTCATAGCACCAGATGCCTATATGAAAAACTTAGAGAGATCTTACACTAGAGAACTAACAGCACAGCTGAAAACCTTAGAACAATTAGAAGCAAGCCACCTAGAAGGAGTAGACAGCAGGAAATTTTCAAGCTTAGAACTGAAATCAAAACAATTGAAGCAAAAAGAACAATACAAATAATCAATGGATCGAAGAGTTGGTTCTTTGAGAAAGTCAACAAGATAGATAAACCCTTATCCAAACTAACCAAAAAGGAGAGAGTATCCAAATCAACAAAATCAGAAATGAAACAGAGGACATAACAACAGACTCCAGGAAATCCATAGAATTATCAGGTTATGCTTTGAAAACCTATACTTCACAAAAATGGAAAACCTAGAAGAAATGGGCAGCTTTCTCGACAGGTATTACTTACTAAAATTAAATAAAGATCAGATTAAATACCCAAACAGACCTGTAACTCCAAATGAAATTTAAATTGAAGCAGTCATTAAAAGCCTCCCAATTAAAAAAAGCCCATGTCCAGATGGTTACAGTGCAGAATTCAACCAGACATTCAGACAAGAACTCATACCAATACTTTGCAAAATGTTCCATAATGTAGAAATTGAAGAAATTTTACATTTTTCATCTCTTAGATTCTATTGGTTATGTTTGTATCTGTAATTACAGCTCTTTTAACTTGTTTTATGAGGCCACAATAACCCTAATACCCAAGTCACTCAAAGAACCAACAGTGAAAGAGATTGACAAACCAAATTTTCTCATGAATATTGATGCAAAAATTTTCAACAAAATCTTGGCAAACCATATTCAAATTATAAAAAATATCATCCAGCATGATCAAGTAGGCTTCATCCCAAAAATTCTGGAATGGTTCAACATATGGAAAATGGTAAATATCATCCACCATATTAACAAACTGAAGGGAAAAAAAACACATGAATATATCCTTAGATGCTGAAAAAACCTTTAACAAAATCTACCACTCTTTTATGTTAAAGTCTTGGGGAGATCAGGATTACAGGGAAAATATCTAAATATAATAATAAAAGTGATTTACAAGAAGCTGACAGACAATATTAAACTAAATGGAGAAACACTCAAAGTAATCTCACTAAAGTCAGGAATGAAACAAGGCTGTCCCCTCTGCCCTTATCTATTCGATATAGTTCTGGAAGTTTTACTCAAAGCAATAAGAGAACACAAGGAGATTAAGGAGATACAAATCGAAAAAGAAGTGAAACTATCTCTATTTACAGATGACATGATTGTATACATAAGTAACCCACAAAATTCTACAAAGGAATTCTACAGCTGATAAATACCTTCAGCAATGTATCAGGATGTTAGATTAACTCAAAGAAAACAGTAGCCCTCCTATAAACTGAAGATGAAAGGGCTGAAAAAGAATTAAGGAAAACATTACCATTTTAAATAGCTGCAAATAGCATTAAATACCTTGGAATAACTGTAACCAAGGAAGTAACAGATCTACTTGACAAAAACTTTAAATAATGAAGAAACAAATTGAAGAGGATATCAGAAAATAGAAAGATCTCTCATGTTCATGGATAGGTAGGATCAACAAAGTAAAAATGGCAATCTTACCAAAAGCAATCTACAGATTCAATACACTTCCCATCAAAACCCCAACACAATTTTTTATAGACCTTGAAAGAACAATCAATACTCAATTTCATCTGGAATAACAGAAAAGCCAGGATTGCCAAAATAATTTTGCTCAACAAAAGAACCTTAGGAGGCATCACCATCACCAACTTCAATTATACTATAGAGCTACAGTAAGAAAAACAGCCTGGTACTGGCATAAAAACAGACTTGTGGATCAATGGAATCAAAATGAAGATCCTGATATTAACACAAAAACTTATGAACACCTGAACTTTGACAAAGAGGCCCAAAATATTCAATGGAAAAAAGATAGTATCCTTAACAAATGGTGTTGGCATAGCTAGGTGGTAGTATTTTGAAAAATGCAAATAGATTCAAGCCTATTACCCTGCACAAAACTTAAATCCAAGTGGGTCAAAAACTTCAACATAAACACTCCTCCGTTGTTGGTTGGAGTGTAAACTTGTTCAGGGACTCTGAAATGCACTATGGTGGTTCTTCAAAAAACTGGGTATCAATCTCCCTAAGGGTCCACTATTGGGCCTATACTCTAAAAATGCACATTTGAACCCAAATGCATTACCTCAGCTATGTTCATAGCCACATTATTAGTAATAGAAAGAACCTGGAAACAACTTAGATGCCCTTCAACTGAAGAATGGATTAACAAACTGTGGTGGATCTACACAATGGAGTACTATTCAGTACTAAGAAAAAAAAATATATACTAAAATTCACAGGCAACTGGATAGATTTGGAGAATATCCTCCTGAGTGAGGTGTCACAAACTCAGAAGGGTAAGTAGGGGATATACTCACTCATTAGAGGACTTTAAACAAACAAACAAAAATCACTGAACTTCCAAGCTGCAAACGACAGCCACTAAACAGCTTGGGATGTGATGCATCTTGGAAAAGCACCTTGGAGTCAATTCCCTCCAGAGGAACACCTGACCCAGTGTTGATGTTGGGATGAGGAAAACAGATTTGTCTGGAGTGGATGCCGAACTAAGTAAGCCACCTTGGTACCTTGGGACCTCCTGCCCTTGCTGGGGAGGAAATGAGGAGATGTGGAGAAGAGAGAGTGACTGGGAGGGGTGGTAAGGGAAAGGGAGTTTGAACAAGGGAGTACATGAATAAAAAATGAGATTTTATTCAAAAATAAATAAATATATAAGAAAGGAAAAGAAAATTTTCAAAGTAATGTACTCTGAGCCTAGTTTCCCCTATCCTAAATGCTACCAATTCCTCCCTACCTCCCACCCAAATCTGACCTTTTTTCTCTTTCATTAGAAGACAAACTGGCATAATACACACACACACACACACACACACACACACACACACACACACACACACACACACATGAAAATAGAATAAGTCAGAACAAACACACAAATAGAAAAAGAGAGTCAAGGAAAAATACAAAAATTATAAATAGATACATATTGCTAACTGGAAGACCAGCTTCTAGGCAGTATGAGAGATCACAAAAGAAATGCATGGATGAGGTAAGGGCTAGGCTTCTATCTGTAGGAAAAAAGACATACATAAAACATGAAAATAACTTTCTCTTTTACTTCGTTTAAAAATTTCCTCCAGAAAAACTCTTCTTTCCATACAGCTGTGCAGTTTACACAGCTACATCTCTTTACATAGCTCTCCCACACAATTCTTCTACATAGCAGCAGACCACTCCTCTGTATAGCTCTATGTACATCTTTCTGCCCACATATCTCTTCCACACACATCTCTCTCAACACATTCCTTTCTGATCCCAGAGTTCTTTTCCTCTGCTATATTTTCTACATAGCTACTCATCTTCTCTACATAGTCTTCTGCATACATATCCATTAACATCCAACTCTGTAAAAATATGAATTACGTATTCAGTGTCACATAGCATTTCTTGAATAAACAATAAAAACAGAGCCTTGAGAAATCAGAGTTATCTCAGATGAGGGATGTCACACTGACTGGCTAGTGAGTAAGCAAGCACTTAGACTAAGAGACATCATGGAGAGTAACACTGAAATTTAGAACCTAAGCAATAAACACTTAGTTGGCGGAACACTGAGGCTTGTATTGTAACAATAATGTTGAGAGTATGTATAGAAAGCCAACTGCTGAGATAACCTCCACTCTTGATCTCACTACTCCAGAGACAAATCTTCTGTTTCAATGAGTTCAAGCCTACATGCCTTTAATCCTAACCTGGATGGGTATATAAGGGCTTTTAGAAACCCAGAGAAAACAGAAGTGACTGAGAGAAGTACTGGCAAAAGTGCCTGGCAGAAGCAACCAGGAGTGAGGCTGAGGAAGTTGCAAGACAGCTTGGTGAGAATAGACTGTGGTGCTTCCTCTCTCTAACATTTCAGCCTTCCCCCGATAACTGGCTCTGAGTCTCAACTGTGATACTACAGGAAGGTTTTGTAGATGGGTTGGTATTCACATTTCTTCTTTGGGTATATACAGATTAACTCTCAGTACCACAAACACTATTCAGTAAGGGTGAATTCAGGTTGACTTCTCTGTATTCAATGACTTATGAAGATAGATATAGCTCTAATAATTTCTCATAATACACAGTTTTCTTATCAGTAGTGTAAAGACTATTGTTCCCTGTATATTGTGATCATCCTGTCCATCCTTAGTTCTTCTTGATAACATTTAAAGTCAACATGGAATTACACATATGGACATATGTGCTTCCAGAGATACTTAACTAAAAATGAAAGAATGATCAGACAGATGTGAGTGACACTGTCCAGTGATCTGAGCTGAATAAAAAAGAGAAAGTGAGTGGATCCAATGTTTTTCTCAGTTACTAAGTTTGAAAATGCAGTGTCACCTGTTGCATCATTCTCCTGCTGCCATGCATTCCCACCAAGGTGGGCTATGACTCCTCAAAATATAGGACTAAGTGACACATTGTACTTTTAAGTTGCCTCTTATCAGGTATTGGTCATGGCAAAGAGAAAGGTAACTAATACACACATAAATTTTTTCTGTTGTTTTCCTGCAAGTATCACCAGAAAATAATGATAGTTCTCTTAATCGTTCTGATAAAGTTCCACTGGAATTGGGGGGAGATAAGAGAGATAACCAACCCATAAATTCATGGTTGGCAGCAACTAGATAGGAGGCTTAAAATTGCACAGGCTTAGAGATTGGAACATACATGTGTCCTTACTGCCAGGAACACTTCATCTTTAGAAAGAAACAGGATTGGCAACAAACACAATTCTTAAATTCTGGTCAGTGTGACTAGTTTACCTCTTTTTCTGTTTTTCAGGCAGATGTCTTATTTAATGGCTTTTAACTTCTTTTCTGATAGGATCTTATTTTTAAGTCAAGCTTCTTTAATTTATGACTATCTACTCCAAATGAATAAGTGTTTAACAGGTATGGCATTTCTGATACATATTTTGTACTCTGGAATATTGCAAATCTGTTCAGACTCCTGTGGCATCTGCAGTAATATGAGTTCGTCTCTTATAAAAGATTCAGTGGAGAGGAATATTGGCCTTTTAATGGACTGAAAGCATTCTAAATATTTAAAACTTATTACCAAGCAAACCATTAATCCAATGAGAATGTGTTAAATCAATTACTACAGAGTAAGAGCAATCTGTGTTTGTGGAGTAATTTTAGAAACTCTATTGTAAGTCATATTTCCTATGCCAAGCACTGACTTATATATGAATTGGATGAGGCAACCACAGACTGACATGCACATGTTTCCAGTCACTTAACTATTAAGTCCCATAGACATAGACTAACCTAAACCAGAGACAGATGTGTGAACATTTATACATTGATGTGATTATTTTCCCTCTTCTATCTTATTTCTTTTAGATTTGTTAAATAAGAATATAATATACTTGGAGTGCATTTCCCTAAGTTTCTGTTTTCTTGTTTCCCCTTTTCTCTTCCCTTCCATTAACCGTCTTAGCTCTTCAGACACTTTAGCTTTAACTTCATTTTGTATATAAGCACATAAGAAAAATGCTTTGTGTGTATAAAGAATAAGACCCATAGATGAGATGAAATGTGATGTTTATCTTTCTGGGATTGACAATTTGGCTAATATTGTTATCTATCATCATATGCATTGTGTTGAAATCCCTGTAATTTCAGTTTCCTTTAATATTCATATGTAAACCTTACTTTCATTTTTCATTGTCGGATACCTAAATTGGTACCATAGCTCACTGACTGTCAATAGTTCTGCAGGAAACATTGATGTTCAAGTGCCTCTGCAACTTGAAGTATTTTCAGTAAAATTCCTAGAATCTTGGATTTGTAATTGTACAACAATATTTCAAGGAAGGTGAGAATTAAAGATTTGTAGCCTTTTACTATGTGTGTGTTTACCTACTGGATACATGAGTGTATCCATTACATGGTCATAAGTCTTTTCTTATAGAGAGCCTTTCAAACCATTTTACCCCAAATTAAGTTTAAAAAACATTTTTTTTTCTGTATGAAGCACAGTGAAATGGAGAATTTGGTTTGTAAATATTTAATTGTCGTTTTTGGAAACATCCCAAACATGGCCAGGGGAATGTTTTGCTGTGTGAATTTCTCAACTAGAGAAAAACTCTCAGCTTCACTTGTTAGAAAATAAGTATTTTGAGTCAAATTTTAACAAGACTTAAAATATTGTTTTTCAAATTTAGCTCAAACTTTTGATTGGATGTATCTGAATATTTTTCACAAATGCAGTTTATTATATAGCTGTTTATAGTGAAAAGAAAAAATAGGATGATCTGCTACAGCATTTCGTTGGCACATGGGACCCTTTCATAGTTCCTGGGTCACATGGAACATATGGTAGTTACAGATACTTCACAATATTATATTCTAAACTTTACTAAAACATTATTATACATTTCTGTTTTTTTCAACTCGATTTTGAGTTGCAAAGTCTGTACTTTGCAGATGATAATGTTATGTCAAACTACGGCAAAACTAGACAATCTTGCAACTGGTTAAACTAAAATATACCAAAAAGCACTTTTCTAGAGTCACATAAACCAAAATCTGTAATGAATTAAGTAAATATACTGCTCCTCTTACCTCAAATAGGACTTTTGATGCCCCAATTAATCACTAAGTCAAAATTAGTACTTATATTCAATTGCTTGCTTGTCTTAGTATTTGATAGTTCAATATGTTTTTCTGCTATTTACTTAAACATAAACTTATTATATATTACCTGATAAGGAGGTACTAGGTAAAAAAAATGAAGAAAATAAATCAGACTTGTTGAAGGGAAAGCATTTCTCACAGATAGCTATGGTGTAGGTACCAATTATTTTTCTATGTTTGATCCAAACTTCTTGATTTTCCTATAGCAACTCACCAACCTGGAGTGGATATTCAGATATTAATCTCAGGACTGGGCATACTGGGTCAAGGCAGGTACAGTGTTGTAACTAAAAAAATGGAAGGAATGTTAATCCAGAAATACATACATACAACATATAGGAAAGGAGAAAGAAATAGAGAATGTGTGTGTGTGTGTGTGTGTGTGTGTGTGTGTGTTCACATGTTCTTGTGCCCACACATGATGGAGAGAGAAAGAGAAAGTAAGAGAGTGAATGAATATGTATGTTGTCAGATTTTACGTGCTAAAATTTCCATAGCGATTCCCCTGGACTTGGCAGTAATGATATTACAAATACAGTATGACCTTTGCTCAGGAATGGCTTTTTTGGGGAAATAGATTACACAAAGACAAATTAATTCCCCTGCTCTATCTTTATTACTTTAACAACATCAGAGTTTTCCTGGAGCAGAAGATCATGTGATAGCCACGGGATGAAATTAATTAGGCAAGTATCCCCAGGGAAGGCTCATACAGAGTTACCAAGTAGTCTTCAGTTATCTAACCTAAAAATGAGCTCAGTTACTCTAGTGTAATTGATATATCTTTTACTAATACCATTGTAGAATTTACTACACTTAACTAAAAGGCATTTTTTTGGAGGCCTGGGCAAATGTTTCCTAAGAAACACCAGATTCATAACTTTTCTTGGAGATTGTAAAACCCTCTTCAGAAAAAAATAATAAAAATACAAATGACAATATAATAAACAATGTGAAAATGGAACATTTGGAGATAGTGCAAGGTAGGAGGGACTTCACACCTCAACTCAGTTATACTGAGCCAGTTTTGCAAGGGCTGTATGTTGGAACCACTTCTCCAGGAGTTGTGACAACACTGTCAGTGTATGCAGACTGGACTATCAGGAATATATTGTATTCAAGTAATTTTCAAATGCCCAGATAATGCTTCTGCTTTTATTTTATGATTAGTTGTCATGGTAATATTTAAATAATAAAAATTTTATAACATAATTCAAAACTTGTGACAATATTATTTTTTTAGAAACTATCAAATGTTTCTGACAAAAATGTGCTTTATCAGGTATATATGACACTACAATATCAGAACTGAGCATAAATTTCCCTCCATTTATTGAAGCAAAGGCCATTTGGAAATAAAGTCTTCTATAGGGACATCATAGCTCTTATATCAAGATATCAATTTCTACTTTTTGGAAATACATCTTGAATAACAATGATTTTACCACTGAAGTAATTCTGACAAATAATGTTTTCTTTTTCTACAATTTTCTTCTTCATTTTCTTATTTATTTATTTATTGAAGTGTGTGTTTGTGAAGATGCAACCGTATTATGACACATGTATGACAGTCAGAAAATGTGTGCAAGTTCGTTTTCTCCTTCCAACGTGTGGGTCCCAGGATTGAACTTATGTACCTGACTCTGATGCTTAGTGCCTTACTCAGTGAGCCATGTCCTTGTCTCAGTGTGTGTATTTTTGAAATGGTTTTGTAATGCCAGTGACTCATTTGTTGTTGTTTGTTTTCATTATTGCCTTCTGCTTATTTATGCTTTCAATGTTCCAAACACAATCTAAATCTCATTATTGATGACTAAGGTATGCAGATACATGAGTGACACTGTTGATTTTAGAATATATTCATGCTACCTGAAACAGAAAGAGATTCTGACACATGCTACAACACTGATCTCCTTGAACCCACTATTAATTAAAATAAGTTAGACACATAGGAGCAAATACTGTTAAGTGATTCTAGGTCAAGCTGAATGTTGATTTTGACAAAATAGAGATTACTTTAGTCTAATATTTCCAGTTTTAAGTATTTTATAGATTGCTGTTTTAATAATTGAGTTAGAAGGTATCAAGTTAAAACAAATCTTGGGCTGGAGAGATGTCTCAGATGTGAAGATCACTGACTGTTCTTCTGTAGGTCCTGAGTTCAATTCCCAGCAACCACATGGTGATTCACAACCATCTAAGGTGACAGCTGGTACTCTCTTCTTTGTACTGTATACACGATAAATAAATCTTTTTTTAGAAAAAGAAAAACAAGTCTTTTGAGTAACAGGTTAATATTTTATATGTTGTATCTCAATTATGTGAAAAGAATTTAGTCAGAAATATTATTCATCATGAAGAAAGTGTAAAAGGCAAAACCAAGTTACAATAATCAGTGAAAGCTATTCAAAGTCTTGAATGATGATGCACTCATCTAGGAAGCCTGTAATGTGTCAAAAAATACTGTGTATGAATTCAGGAGGTAGAACAGAGAGCTGTCTGTAGAGGACCTTCCATAAACAGAGGAAATCAGAAAGATTATAGTTTAAAAATATGCAAGATTTGAATCTCTATTTTTAACCTTAAGAGTTTAAAATGTGTTCATATGGCATTTTAAGAAAATAATGTATAATCTTTCAAAGAAGTATAATAAAGACCCAAATTTAGACATAAGGAAATTTTAATTATTTTTATCTGAGCTCTCTCTCTCTCTCTCTCTCTCTCTCTCTCTCTCTCTCTCTCTCTCTCTCTCTGTACCTATGAGTGTGCGTGTATGTATGTGTGCTGCATTAGCTTTCTAAGAAGACATAGATTTGAAAAGCAAGTCTCAGGATTCTATTTAGATAAATAATAATCTCTCTTTAGATAGAAAATTAGAAAAGCAATCCTAACTCCAACATAATAATAACCTCAGAGAAATAGTAAAATACATTTTTTCTAAGTTATTTAGTCTCAGTGGTTTGACTTTTTCCTGTTGTCATTTTGATTAAATTTTAGATTTATCTCCTATATCTCTAATTGTTTTCTTTTATCTTTATTTTATCCAGAATAATCTCTTATCTCACCTTCTTACAACCTTATTAATTGTATTTTCCCTGCTCACTCAATCTTCATAGCTTTCTCTTATTGAAAAAGTACAACTTTGCTAGAACTTGTCTTCATTTGATTCTTACTAATTTGCAAATGTGTCTTTATGTTTTTTTTCTTCAGCCTCACTCTCCTTGCTTTTAATTTGTTTTCCCTTGAGCCCTTTAATGTTACATATTAATTTTCCGTATGTATGGCTGAAGCACAATATCCAGTTTGTGTGCTGGCTTTGGTCAGCGTTGGTTGAAGACTTCCTTTAGATTAAGCTAGACAGCATGTTAGTATTAGTTTCCAAACCAGTTCAGATTCATAGCCCATAAACTCATATTTTTATGTGCCTAAACATAAAAACAATTACAGTTGTTTCTAATTCTTATTTAATATCAGGGATGGAATAAACTTATTAAACACTTTATTTCTTAAGATTTTTGTTTCTATGTCACTTCCTGACTTTTCTTTCCTGAGCAATGTGGGAGGCCTTCTTTATGTAGGCAATATTTAACAGACTCCTTTTTTATGTTAGTCTTTAAAGTCATGAATGGTTTTATGAAACACCAGGATCCAATACACAAAAGACAACAAATTTTATTACAAATATGAAATCAATGCTTAGCTTCATGTATCTGTACTGAACATAGTCTGGCTTCTGTAAAAAGTCTGTAAATGTGCACGGTTGCAAGCAGAAATCATGTCTTGATGTGAGTCACATGTGGACCTTTGATATCAGAGGTATAAACTGACTTTTTGGGGTGCCGATACAAATGAGATGAAAGAAAGAAGAGAGAAAGATCAACATTACTTCTTCTATGTCTTATCCTGGGTGGTAAAGCAAAGGCAATGCTCTTTCTTATTTAGATATAAACCCTAAGAGTTGCAGTTGTCCAGCCCCTAAGTCATTCAGAATGGAAACAGTGAACAAAACTATACACATTGAAAGCAAAAATATGAGCATGCCATCACTTGGTATTTAAAATGGGAATTCTTGAAAAATAGAAATGTGAGGGATATTATTATTGTTCAGGGATAAAAATTTATACTGAAAAAATAATGTGATTCTTCTGAACTACCTAGCTTTATTATGTACTGCTTCATAATTTAGGATACTGCCCATAATAACATAATGTCCTAATTGTGCTGTTTGGGAGAAAGAGGATATATATATATATATATATATATATATATATATATATATGTGTGTGTGTGTGTGTGTGTGTGTGTGTGTGTGTGTGTGTGTGTAATCAAATTCTGCTATGTTCTCTTTCTCCTTGTCCAGCCTTATTATAAGTCTATATGTAGCTTTATTATATCTTACTATGCAGTGTTTGTTTGACATTGCTTGAAACTTTGCTTTTTCTGAAGATAAATGCAGGAACTAATGTAGGAATTAATCACTAAAAACTGATTATGTTACATTCTTTTAAAGAATAATATTTATTAAAGGGTTTATATAAACCACTCACTGATACAGAGATTGAACCATATGACAAGCTCTGGGAAGTTGGACTGGTGGACAGAGTGACTGTGTTGGTTCAGACCCGCTGTCCAAGAGCATGGGGAACAAAATGAGAAGGAAAGATGCAGTGCACTGGGTTTTAGACTAGCCTGGCCACTTCCTGTACATGAGTCCTCAAGACCTAAGGACGACAACCTAGGGCAAGGTGAATCATGCCTGATTCTTACAAGGAGCACTGGATCTGGAACATGAAGCAAGGAGTTTGGGAAAAGAACTCAGAGTGGGTATGTGTAGTACATTCACTACAATGCAGGCTTATTATATGAGAGAAGAATAAAGAAAAAAACTAGTCCTATATTTAGCTGTTAGAATAGCAACTTCTCATATAGTGCATATGAGTTCAAGTAGGCTCATGTGTGCATATGTGAAAGTGTGCATACGAAACAGATCCTTTGTTTGAAACAGAAAATTATAGTTAAATATAGTTGCCTTTTAAAAATGAGTGTTTGACCAAGATTTTTATATTATAGATAAAAACAACTGTGAATCTAATAGGACAGGCCACATGCTCAATGGGCTTTTATTAGGAGCTCAAAGCCATTTGATGAATGACACAGTGTGGACTGGTATATTGTCTGAAACACCCTTCAGTAGAATGTTATGTATGGAATAAAAGTGCTCAATTCTAGCAGAGACTGACTTTTGTTTATTTCATGCTCGGTTTCTTCAAGAACCTCCCAACAAGAATTTCAATTAACACTTACATAAGTGAAACATTTTATAGGTATGTTGAAAACATGTTATTTTATAAAGAAGAACAATAGTCAGATATTTGAAAATTTTTCCATACACTTCTTTCCCACCACACTCTAATCTATAGTCAGAGTACAGAGGATAAACACACCATGGGAGATAAAATGACTATTAGAATATCATTTTAAATAATAAGAATAAAAATAAAATCAAATTCTGTGATCCTGACAAATGTTGTAATTGAATTTATTGGTGCAGAAAATGTACTTTGGGGATTAATACCACCTTTTGACAATTTAATATATTTATGTGTAAATAACAATCTGTGAAATCTCTCTATCTGTCTGTACAGTATGTTTACTTCACATCCTTCCACATAATAAGAACAATGACCACAAGCTGTTACTTTTAAATTTTGGAAAGTACTTAAGTCTGAACATTTTAACAATTATTTTCATGTTATTTTATCTCTAAGTCTAATGAAATTAAATCAAAACAAAAATCATAAATCAAAGTTAAGTTCTAATAGTATGAAAATGACAGAACTTGGCTTTGAATGACAATGGTTCATTCATATGTGGGTCTGTCAAGATAAATATTATGAGAACAGTTTATTTCCCTACTCTGAAGTGTAATGTTCCTGAGGTGACTTCAATCTACTCCTACATTTTTCCTGGGAAAAAGAAAAGTAAAATAACTGATAAATATCTGTACCTTTAAGCGTTGTGTTTACTACAAGTCAGTAGTCCAGAGATCTTCCAGTGACCAAGCCATGTAAATATTTTCAAGACCTTAAATAGTAGCAACATCTAATTCTTGATAACAGTTTCATTTCCTCATATAAAACTTTCAGTTTGTATTCTCTAGTCATCTTGCAGTTAGATCTTACAACACTTACTACTGCTACATAGTAACACATGCTCACATCAATTGCCCTCTTGAAATTTGATACTATTTTTAGAATATTTGATGATAATTTACGGGTTTCTTAAACCTGGTTATTTATATTGGAATGCTAGCAAATGTTTCCTTAGTGTATGTAAAATATTATTGTTAATTAGCAAAGTGACTGCCAATTACTGTGCCATATTGCTTTGGAGAGCAAAATGATATTTTTCAGAAGTGTGACATGTTGAATCTAACTGATATGGATGAATATACTTGAAGTCTTCACATGCCCCCACTAAAATTAAATAATGAAGAATGAAAAAGAGTGCTGAAATTTTCCTACCCAAAGTAGGAAAGTATTTTGATGTTCTTTTTTAAAATTAATTAATTAATTTTATTTTTGAATAAAGTCTCATTTTTTGTCCATGTATCCCCCTGTTTAAACTCCCCTCTCCCTCCTGGCCCCCAAGTCACACTCCCCTTTCCACACCTCCCCATCTCCTCCCCAGCAAGGGCAGAGGTACCAAGGTCCCAAGGTGGCCCAGCTAAGCAACCACTTCAAAGTATTTTAGTATAAATGGCCAATTTTCAAAGAATATTTTACAATTCTTTCTCTATTTGAAGATGTTCAATTATTGATTTACCAAATATATAAAATAATTTGTGAATGGGGTGGCATATGTATAATATATATATCCTCTAATATTATTTATTTCTGTATACATAAAACATTCCAAATCATTATTCTACTTATTAGTCATAAATAGTAATTATCATTATCTGTAATCATCCTTCTGTGCAATGGCTAAACAATAATGCTCTGTTTCTTCTGAATACAGTTTATCACCATTATAGCAGCCTTATTCATACTACCTTTCCAGTAAGATGCTGAGTCTCTGGTAACTATATTCTCTAAGTGATTCATCAAATGACTTCATAATAATGATAAACAACAACAGAATCTGGGTAGTGACACAGAAACAGACATGTACATCAAAGGAACAAAATAGAAACGCCAAACTTGAATGCATATAATTACATCAACATGATATTTGACAGAGGTGCAAAAATCCCTGTAGACATAGAAGAGTTATCAAAGTTGAAGTGATCAATATTCTTCCTCTCCTCAAGAATTGTTTCCCACAGTATAGAAGGTTTTGTGAAAGCGGTCAAGAAATAAAATCATTTCTTATTCCTATGTAACTGTAAGGCATACCCTGAAACAGCACAGCATGTTAGTTCCAGTGATTCAATGGTAACACTTCTTTTTAATTTTTTTTTATTATTATGAATAAAGAAGACATATTTTCTATCCTTGTATATCCTTATTCGTGGTCCCTTCCCCCTCCCACCACATCAGGTCCTTCTCTTCTCCACATCTCACCATCCCCCCACATGGGTAGGTGATCCCAAGGTCCAAGATCCCAAGGTACCAATATTTCATAGTTCAGCCTCCACTGCTTGCAAATCCAGCTTTCTCCCACCAACAGCAAGACTGAGTCAGGTGTTCCTCTAGAGGGAGTGGGATGCAAGGAGTCAGCCCAAGGTGTTTTTGATCCCAAGCTGTTCAGTGGTTGTGTTTTGCAGCTTGGGCATGCTTTGCTTTTTTGTTTGTTTATTTGAATAGAGTCCACTAATGAGTGAGTACATCCTCTGCTTATCTTTCAGGGTTTGTGATACCTTGCTCAGGAGGATATTCTCCAAATTCATCCATTTGCCTGCAAATATTAGGATATCATTTTTTCTTACTGCTGAGTAGTACTCTATTGTGTAGATGTACCACAGTTTGTTAATCCATTTTTCAGTTGAGGGACATCTAGGTTGTTTCCAGGTTCTTGCTATTACAAATAATGCTGCTATGAACATAGTTGAGCTAATGGCATTGGAGTGTGACTGTGCATGTTTAAGGTATACACCCAAAGTGGTATTGCTGGGTCCTTGGGGAGACTGATTCTCAATTTTCTGAGAAATTGCCATACTGCATTCCAGAGTGGCTGAACAAGTTTTCTCTCCCTCCACCAATGGACGAGTGTTCCCCTTGCTCTGCATCTTCTCCAACATAGGCTGTCATCCGTGTCTTTCTTAGCCAATCTACCAGGTGTCAGGTGGTATCTCAAAGTTGTTTTGATTTGCATTTCTCTGATGGCTAAAGATGATGAGCACTTTTTCAAGTGGCTTTCAGCCATTCATAGTTCTGCTGCTGAGAATTCTCTTATTAGATCTGAATCCCATTTTTTGATTGGGTTATTCAAGATTTTGGGCTCTAGATTCTTGAGTTCTTTTTATATCTTAGAGATCAGTCCTCTATCATTTGTAGGGTTCTTGGGAGTAACCAACAGCTATCTCACTAGTTAAGGTCTGTTACTAAGGTAGGAATTCAAGTCTGCTAGTGTGAACTTGGGTAATTACACCTAAGTGATCAGGTCATAGAATTTAGAGAGGAATATACTACTTCAACTTTTATGAACCAGGTTAATCCTTACTGCATTCTAAACATTTATACCTAAATATACAGATAAGTTTATCTCTCATCTCTAATAAAAGGAGACTATCACAGAGATCAATAGCTGGTCAGGATGGACAATAAATGACCATGGCATGCTCAATCTGACTGATATTCTATGCAACTCCTACATCTATGACTCATGTAAAATCATGAAATAAGTGGAAATATATTGTAAGAATCAAAGGACTATGACAACTGTTTGTAGTAGACAGTGTGTCTACTAAACATTACAAGAGAGCTGCACACGTAAAACTTCCACTATGTAGTGGTCTAAATGGGACCCTTATATCGACACCACCAGTTGATATGCCAACATGGGATGGAAAATTTCACAAGGCTGTGCTCCTAGATGAAGAGATATAGGTAGGTGGTGGAATTTGAAAGAGAAGAGAATCCCTTCTCTGCAGAAATGAGTACTATGATATTGCATGCAGTCTCAAGTGGTCATTCTTAAACACATACAAGTAACACTAAATGTATTCAATAATATTGAGAGAGGGTTAGAGGATCAGAGATGAGTTGGAATGTTAGGGAGTTGAAGTAATAGTATAAATGCGGTTTTTCTGTATTGATTTTCAAGAAAATTGTAAATATTTTTGTCACTTTTGTAAGTTAAGAATTTACTAATATATGTTTTCCAGTGTAGTTATAAATTAAAAATTTTTTGTTCAACAGAATGATCTTAATGTTCCTTTTGTGTAGATTTAACCCCCAAAATAAATTACAGTTTTTAAATAAATTAAATTATTTTATCAGAAAATTAGACCAATTCATCATTTAACTTTTATTTATTGTTCTTATAAACTAAATCTATTCTTAATTATATTCTTACTGTCTTCATACTTTTAATATTATTGGATACTTATAATGTGCATTGACCATTAGACATTTCATTCTTTAAGTATAAGCTACTATCTGGGCAATTAGATGCATAATTGATTTAATGGATTTCTGCACTAACAGAATTAATCAACTTCTGTGCCATTAATTTCTTTAACATTAGCACTTACAAACTAAGAGCTAATGCTGAGATACAAATAGAATTCACATTTTGAACTCAAATAATTACTAAATTCTTGGTATGTATTAAGGACTATTTTATTTACATTAGACATATTCTTACCTCTCATTTGGAGATGACGACACTGTGTTTCCCAGCTAACATATATGAATTTTTTGACAAATGAAGAAATTAAAATTCAGTTCTAATCATGTAGCCCCAAAATTTCATTTTATTACATACTATTTTAAGTCATATATTGTTGCACATGCATTCCACGATAATGATTATTGCAACAATTTCTTAAGACAAGGCCATGCAATGCTCAAAGAAAAATTTTATTACCAATGACAATATTCATGTAACATGTACCCCATATTATCTGAGCCTGAAAAATTTTAAATTCATTATTTCATATAAAATAAACTTCTAATAATCATAGAATAATTATTTGTAAAAATTAATAACACTAATAAGTGAGATTTGGATTCAGGATCATTCCCAGGAGAGAATGTGTTTTGTTGGTAACAATATCTCTCCTTGCTAAGCACCAAGAATACAGTATGTAGGAGTAAATGGTTACTTTGTTATATCCATTATTCTTATATGGTATGAAGAACAAATATTTGAAAATTATTAAAGATTCTTTTTTATTATTTATCTATTTAATACACATTTAACTGAATATGACTGGGTATTCATGGTGATGTCCTGACTGAGTTCCATGCTGTATTGTTCTATTGGAGTTTGTTCTCTTATTTGTCATATAATTTGAAATGTGTTTACCAAACAACCAGTACTTCTGTGAATGATGATTTTGATAGGCATTAAATAATTTTGTTTCTGAGTTGCTCTACAAAATTTTAGCTGGAATCATATACCATTACTAGTAGAACATTCAGTATATCAAATAATTATAAACTGTGGAAAAATATGAAGTTTTGTTATTTACTATGATGAATATCTGAAAAAAATTTTAATTAAAAATTAAGTATAATGATAATTATTATGATGATTACTACAATTTCATGTACCTTAGTACCAAGATTACCTTTACAGTTAATTTTTTGTGCTCATTAATTTATCTCAAAAAGCTTATGAAGTAAGCTTTACACATTAAATTTATTTGTAAAATAAATTAGTAATAATTTACTAATTAATACTTAAATTGAGTGATAATATAATCATGATATGTTTTACCTTATAAAAGACAACTGGTAAGATATTGTTTCTTGTAGCATACAATGAATCCTCAGAAAGAATTCATTTAATCAGGAAACCTTACTAAAATGAAGAACAAAATGATAACATAAGAAACAACACTCCCAGTGTAAACTCACCACCCAGGAAGTATAATGGCTCTTTGAGTGTCTTCTCTGAAATCTAAACTCAGTTAACTAAATATATTTTCAGAAGAAAAAAAATTATATTTAGAATGAAAAATAAGAATAAATAGATTCAGAAATGAATGTAAGTCTAGGTCATTGTCCTTCATAGCTATCTGAATATCTTATATGCTAACATAATTTTTTTAGTCCTATAACTAAATATTGTATAAAATAATTCAGAGAAAATACAAATCCTATAATGAATAGCTAGAACCAATGATAAAGTTGGTATCTTAATGACTTTAGGAAAATTATGCCAAATTGTTTTTAAAAATCAGTTAGCTGAGTTATGCTAACATTTAGTTTGCTCTAAGCAGCATAGAGGTGGATGGGTTTGTTATGATCTGTCATGCAATGACATAATGACATTTATTCTTGTTAGTACAGCAGGGTGATATAAAAAAGCTTTTGTGACCCAATTTTTCTGTGTATTGCTGGGAGTAGTGCTGGTCTATAATACATAATTAATTTATTTTCATGCATTTACTGGTCTCAGAATGTGTTTAATTATTTTTTAATTTCCCCCATTCCTAAGTGAGCATCCTCATAAGATATCCCTGAGATTGACACACATTGAACTGTGCACTTTAAATAAAATACAGATACTAATCATGATTTCTGTTTTTCCATTACATTATTTTATACTTGTAACTTTCATACCCATATTGCCCTATAACTTCATTTCTATAAAATATCTAGAGACTATTAAACATTTTCAAATTTTTTTTTTATCTAAAGTTAAGCCTGCATACAGTTGTCATTCAAGAGAAATCATATATTTTAAAAATCTTTAGAAGAATTAGAAGGGATATTAACTGATTTTGTACTTTTATCTCATGCCTTTTTTCCTGGTTGGCTAAATGAAGCCATGATAGCTTAAATAAGTTGGAGTTGCCCAAACATGTTTTGATACCCTACCAGTTCTTCAGTTACTATCACATTATATCTCAGAAAGTTCTATTATCAAATATGGTAGTTTGAATGTAACTGCCAAAAAAGTGTCACTAATAGATGTACCTTTGTTGGAGTAGGTATGGCCTTGTTGGAGAAAGCGTGTCACTGTTGGAATGGGCTTTGAGGATTCCTATACTCAGAATACTAGCCATTGTCTCAGCCTGTGACCTGGATATTAAAATGCAGTCAGTACCACATCTATCTGTTGGCCACCCATGCTTCCCAGAATGATGATAATGAACTAAATTGCCTCAAGAGTTCAGGTGTGTCCTTGAGTGGAGGCCTAGTAGAGAGTCCATTATGTGAAGCTGTGAAGTTGAAACCTGGATTTTCTTGGAGAACCAAGATGTCAGAATTGTAGGATGTGTACCAAAGAGAGCTGATAACTTAGAGTGGAACCAGCTCAAGAGAAAGAAATGTGTCACAGTCAACAAAGGTAAAAGAAGCTGGAGATCTGAAAAATGTTTGGACAGCAGACATGTAGATGCAGAGCAGAGTTTGCCCAGCTGGTTTTCAGTCTTGCTTTGGTCCTGTATTTCCTCTCTGTGATCCCTCCCCTACATTTTAAAATGTTAATAAGTACTCTGTGTCATTATATATTCAAAGTATGTGATCTGTGTTTATATTTTGATTGTAAATGGAATTACAATTAAGAGATTTATGAATCTCAGAAGAGATTTTGAAACTTAGACTTATCCGTATTATTGAGACTATGAGGACTTTTGTAGTTGGACTAAATGCATTTTGCATTATGATATCGGTAGAAGTTTATGGGGTGCATGGATTGGAATGTGGTGATTTGAGTGTAATTGTTCACAAAATCTCATAGGTAGTGGCACTATAAGAAAGCGTGAGATCGTTAGAGTGGGTATGGCCTTGTTAAGAAAGTACATCACTGACAACCGAGGGCTTTGAAGTATCTTATGATCAAGGTTACCAAGCACTGTGTCAGTCAACTTCCTATTGCCTTTTGATTGAAATATCACCAGCACCACATCTCCTGGCTTGTTGCTATACTCAACAGAATGATTATAAAAAACTGAAGCTCTGAAACTCTGAGCGAGCCACCCCAATTTAATGTTTTTTTTTGTTTGTTTGTTTGTTTGGTTTTTTTTTGGTAACAGATGCTGTGGTCACAGTGTCTCTTCAGAGCCATGGAAACCCTAAGAAATCAACTAATGATTTCACTATAATCAGAGTTTTTCAGTTCTGAGAGCCTGAATATAGTTTTTGAAATGATTTATTAATATTTTTCTTATAAAATTTGAAATTATTAACAGAAGACTTCTTATGCTCCTTTTTTTACCTATTTTGTCATAAACATCCTCCCATTCTGATATTTTTAACAAATCATTTATCATGTGATAAATAGAATTTATCCTAATATAATATTAGTCCAATAAACAGTATTTAATAAAATAATTTAGAAAAAAATTGCTTGAATCATATATATGTGTATTTATGTGCAAGTATATATATATACACATAGCAAGTATATATATATGTGTGTGTGTGTAATTAGGTTGACTAGTCTCTCAGGTTGTTTGAGTAACATAGCAAAATTCAACTGTAAATTAGAATTATGAACAGAATTACTACTGATGAACAATTCTATATACTGAAGCAAACAATGAAATAGTTTTTTGAAAGAGAAATATCTAGAGACAAGTCAAAAGAGAGAGAATACTGAAGGGAAGAAAGTACAGAAGAAGTAATTATAAGTTAATTTGGAAACTTTCCTCTTCAATGCTCAATATAATTGTGTGCATTGTGTGGCACATGCTATTAAGCATTAAATAAACATGGCTACTCTTCCATGGCCAAAGAGCAGAAGCAGAAGAGAAAGATATAAAATTACTTTGAAAAGTAGGTTGATGTGTATGGCTTAAAGTTGTATCATAGAAGGCCTCAGGATAGTTTTACAAGTATTCATATGTTTACTTCTACTACAGCAATATTATTTACCCCAATATCACAAATAAATACAATGTCTGTATTTTCCTTTCTTTTATGGCATGTGCTATTTGTAGCATATGTGTGCTTTTGTGCTGTATGAACATGAGTCTCCAGGTATTCCTGTACCAATTTGCACCCCACTACTTTGATGCAAACTCTCTTCCTGCATTGCAAAATCACCTTTAGATAAACCTGGATTTCTAGCAAGTTCTTGGGAACTACTTCCCTCAATCTTTCAGAGCTGTTGTTACAGGTATACACAGCCAGCCTTGGGTTTTATGATTTATGCATCTGATGTGAGATGTCTTTCTGTATACTGTGAATTACAACCAGATGATATAGAAGCTGTTTTAGGTCTATGGCAAGGCATCTTAGAAGCAAGCAGCAAATTCAAGCATAGATAAAGAGGGAAAAGCAGAGTCAAAATAGACAGTTATATCTGCTGCCCAGAGAGCAAAATGTAATGGAACTCAGGTAATGTCATGAAATCATATGGCAGTACACAGGTTAAGAGAAATGAGATGAGTTAAAATGTAAGAACTATTGAGGCAAAGTAGGAGACAGGTGGCTTCAGACAGCAAGGATCCAAGGTCCAGAGAAGAGTGGGAGGTAAACAAATTCCAACCCTGGGCCTCCCAGCAACCTCATCCCAGAGGCCAGAGCCACAGTCTTGGATTTGACCTTACAGACAGGCCTGCTCTGAATCAGGGCTGAGAGAAGCCTTCCCCAGCAATCCCAGAGGTTACATCACACACTCACAGGCCCTGCCTACAAGGTAGGCTGCACCTTCACAGAAGGATGTACACTTCTCTGAGCAGCATAACCCAGTGGTGTCCTAGGCAGAGTGGAAGTCAAACGATTTAGACAACAAGAATCCTAGGTGCAGAGCAGAGTGGGAGGTAAAGATGTTCTAGCTCCTGGGCCTCCCAGGGACTTTATCCCAGATGCCAGAGACATAGTTTCAGATTTGAGCTCACAAACAGGCCTGCTCTGGACCAAGGCTGAGAAAACCCTTCCCCAGCAATCCCAAGGGTCACATCACAGATATGTGGGCACCACCTTCAAGGTAGGCTACTTCATCACAGAGGGACAGATGTCTCTCTGAACAGCATGACCCTGGGGTGTCTGAGGCAGAGTGGGAGTCAGGCAACCTCAGACAGCGAGGATCCCATGGCCTGAACAAAGTAATAAATCCTGTAGATTCTGTGTCCAGAACAGAGAGAAGACACGCAACCCCTGTAGCCACAATGGACTAACATTCTACTAAGACCCGACTAAGAGTCAAACAAGAAAGCAATAAGCAGACATCATTGCAAGAATACATATAACAATATAAAGAAAAAAGCACCACCAGAAGAAGCTGTTGTTTCTACAACACCAAGACCTGAACAGAGCAATGAAGAGGAAGCAGAAGGAAACAACAATACAAACCACTTTATGAAGATAATAGATGGCTTAAAAGAAGATATGAAAAAAGTCACTTAAAGAAATAGAAGAAAAACACAAATAAAATTTGGAAGAAATAAATAAATCCTTGAAAGAAAACAAAGAAAATCAACAAAGCATCCAAAAAATCAAACAATTGAAAGAATCATTTCAGGAATTAAAAATGAAATGCAAACAGTAAAGAAGGCACAAAACAAAGCAAAGGATGAAATAGAGAATCTGAAGAAATAATCTGGTACTACAGATACAAGCATAAGCAACAGAATCCAAGAGATGGAAGAGAGAATCTGGAGTGGAAGACTCAATAGTAGAAATAGATAAATCAGTCAAAAAAAAAAAAAAAAAAAA
>PVIH01004085.1:86546-112964 GCA_004025045.1 Sigmodon hispidus | reverse complement strand
TTACAAAACACCAAATAGATTAGACCACCAAAAAGTTCTGCATGCCACATAATATTCAAGACACAAAACATGTAGAATACAGAAAAATATATTAAGAGCAGCAAAGGAAAAGGGCCAACATACCTATAAAGGCAGATCCAACAGAGTGACAGACCATTCAATGGAAACAATGAAAGCAAGAAGATTCTAGTCAGAAGTTATACAGACACTAAAAGAGCATGACTGCCAACTCAGACTACTGTACCCAGCAAAACTATCAATCATCATAGGTGGAGTAAGCAAGATATTTCATGACAAAGACAAGCTGAAACAATTGCTATCCACAAATCCAGCAATACAAAAAGCACTTGAGGGAAAACTTCAACCTAAGGAACCCAGATACACCCTTGAAACCACTAACAATCAATAATCTCACAGGAGAACAACACTAAGAGAGGAAATTCACACAAACTATCACCAGAAATAACAGGGAGTAACAATTAGTGGTCATTAATATCCCTTAAATTCACCTATAAAAAACACATCCTAACATGATGGATACTAAAACAAAAGCTAACATTCTGCTGCATTAAAAAAAAAAAATCACCTCAACTCCAAAGACAAACACAGGCTAGGAGTAAGGGTTGGGAAAAGACTTTTCAATAATCAAATGGACCCAAGAAAGAAGCTGGTGTGACTATCCTAATATACAACACACCAAATATCCACTGCACTTTTATCCTTGGATAGGTCAACCTGATAAAGACTCAAGAAAGAAATTAAGGAGTCAAACAGATGTTATGATGCGAATGGATTAATAGATATTTACAGAAGCTTTCTCCCGAACACAAAGAAATATATTTATTTCTCAGTACCTCATGGAACTTACTCTAACTTTGACCATATACTTGATCTTAAGGAAATATCAGTAGATACAAAAAAAGGGGAATAACCACTTTATCATATCAGACCACCATAGCCTAAAGTTAGAATTCAACAACAACAAAAATCACAGAAAGCTTACAAACTCATCAAATTGAGCATCTCTACATTGAACCACCTCTGTGTGTGAAAAGAAATTAAGAAAGATACCAAAGACTTTCTAGAATTTAATGAAAATTAATCCCCAACATACCCAAACTTATGGGACTCAATGAATGTAATCTTAGGAGGAAAATTCATAGCAATAGATGTCTATATCAAAAACCAAGAGAAAGCTCAACACGACACCTAACAATTCAGGTGAAGGCTTTAGAACAATGAGCAGCAAATTTACCCAAAAGTAGTAGACAGTATGACACTCAAACATAGGGCTAAATCAGTAAAACAGAAACAAAGAGAACAATACAAAAAAAAAATCAATGAATCAAAAAGCTGGTCCTTTGAAAAAGTCAACAAGATAGACAAACCGTTAACCAAACTAACCAAAATATACAGAGTATGCAAGTTAACAAAATCAAAAATGAAATGGGGAATCACAACAATCCTACAGAAAATACAGAGAATTATCAGATCATACATTGAAAATCTATACTCTATTATGTAGATGTACCAGAGTTTGTTAATCCATTTTTCAGCTGAGGGACATATAGGTTGTTTCCAAGTTCTTGCTATTACAAATAAGGCTGCTATGAACATAGTTGAGCTAATGCCTTTGGAGTATAACTGTGCATCTTTAGGGTATACACCCAAAGTGGTATTGCTGGGTCCTTGGGGAGATTGATTCTCAATTTTCTGAGAAACCGCCAAACTGCATTCCAAAGTGGCTGAGCAAGCTTATACTCCCACCAACAATGGAAGAGTGTTCCCCTTGCTTCGCATCCTCTCCAGCATAGGCTGTGCTATCTGTGTTTTATCTTAGCCAATCTGACAGGTGTCAGGTGGTATCTCAAAGTTGTTTTGATTTGCATTTCTCTGATGGCTAAAGATGATGAGCACTTTTTCAGGTGCCTTTCAGCCATTTGTAATTTTCTGCTGAGAATTCCCTTTTTAGATCTGAACCCCATTTTTGATTGGGTTATTCAAGGTTTTGGGCTCTAGATTCTTGAGTACTTTATATATGTTAGAGATCAGTCTTCTATCACTTGTAGGGCTGGTGAAAATCTTTTCCCATTCTGTAGCCTGTCTTTTTGTCCTATTGACAGTGTCTTTGGCTTTACAGAAGCTTCTTAGCTTCAGGAGATCCCACTTATTGATTGTTGCTCTTAGTGTCTGTGCCATTGGTGCTATATTTAGGAAGTGGTCACCTGTGCCAATTCGTAGAAGTGTATTTCCCACTTTCTTTTCTATCAAGTTCAAAGTGGTTGGGTTTATGTTGAGGTCTTTCATCCACTTGGATTTGAGTTTTGTGCAGGGTGACAGGCACAGATCTATTTGCATTTTTCTACAAACTTCCATCCAGCTATGCCAACACCATTTGTTAAATATACTTTTTTCCATTGAATGTTTTGGGCCTCTTTGTCAAAGATCAGGTGTTCATAGGTTTTTGGGTTAATGTCAGGATCTTCAATTCTATTCCATTGATCCACAACCCTGTTTTTATGCCAGTACCAGGCTGTTTTTATTACTGTAGCTCTGTAGCATAACTTGAAGTCAGGGATGGTGATATCTCCTGAGGTTCTTTTGTTGAGTAAAATTGTTTTGGCAATCCTGGCTTTCTTGTTATTCCAAATTAAATTGAGTATTGTTCTTTCAAGGTCCAAAAAATATTGTGTTGGGATTTTGATGGGCAGTGCATTGAATCTGTCAATTGCCTTTGGTAGAATTGCCATTTTTGCTATGTTGAACCTACCTATCCAGGAACATGGGAGAGCTTTCCATTTTCTGATATCCTCTTCAATTTCTTTCTTCAGTGATTTAAAATTTTTGTCAAATAAGTCTGTTACTTCTTTGGTTATAGTTACTCCAAGGTATTTAATACTATTTCCTGCTATAATGAAGGGTAATGTCTCCCTTATTTCTTTTTCAGCTCTACTATCTCTAGTGTATAGAAGGGCTACTGATTTCTTTGAATTAATCTTGTATCCTGCTTCATTGCTGAAGGTGTTTTTCAGCCGTAGAAATTCCTTGGAAGAATTTTGTGGGTCACTTATGTATACAATCATATCATCTGCAAATAGAGATAGCTTCACTTCTTCTTTTCCAATTTGTATCCCCTTAATCTCTTTTCGTTCCCATATTGCTTTAGCTAAAACTTCGAGAACTATATTGAACAGATAAGGGGAGAGAGGACATCCTTGTCTAGCTCCTGATTTTAGTGGGATTGCTTTGAGTTTTTCTCCATTAAGTTTGATACTGGCTGTCGGCTTCTTGTAAATCGCCTTTATTATATTTAGGTATTCTCCCTATATTCTGATCTTTCCAGGGCTTTAATCATAAAAGAGTATTGGATTTTGTCAAAGGCTCTTTCAGCATCTAAGGATATGATCATGTGGTTTTGTTCCGAGTACTTCTCAGCAGTAAGAAAAAATGATATCCTAAAATTTGCCAGCAAATGGATGTACTTAGAAATTATCCTCCTGAGCGAGGTATCCCAAACTCAGAAAAATACGCAGGGGATGTACTCATTCATTAGTGGTCTCTAAACAAACAAACAAGAAAAAAGCCAAGTATGCCCAAGCTGCAAACCATAACCACTGCAACACCCTTCACTGACTACACAGATAGCACTCCCCCTAGAGGAACACCTGACTGACTCTTGAGGGAGGGGGAAGAAAACTGGATCTGACAGGAGTGGAGACTGAACTAAGCAATATTGGGTCAATAGGACCATCTGCTGCCTGCCCAGGGAGGGGATGGGGAGTTGTGTAGAAGAAAGAATGACCTGATGTGGCGGGAAGGGAAGGGACCTTGAGTAAGGATATACAAGGATAGAAAGTGCGACTTCTTTGTTCATAAAAATAATAATAAAAAAGAAACAAAAAGAAAATCTATACTCTACTAAAATAGAAAACCTATATGAAATGAACAGCTTTCTGGACAAGTATCAATTACCAAATTTACTAAAAAGACCTATAACTCCAAAGGAAATTGAAGCTGTTATTAAAAATCTGCCTCATAAAAAATTCAGTTCCAGATGGATTTACTGCAGAATTCTACCAGACATTCAAAGAAGAACATATACCAATATGCAACAAAGTGTTCCATATAGTTGAAACTGAAGAAACAAAGTCAAACTTTTTTTATGAGGCCAGAATCACCCTGATATCCAAACTACTCAAAGATACAACTAAGGAACAGAACTACAGACCAATCTCCCTCATGAACATTGATGCAAAAATACTCAACAAAATTCTGACAAACTGATTACCGCAACATATAAAAAAGTCATCTACCACGATCAAGTAGGCTTCATTCCAGTAATGCAGGGATGGTTCAACATAAGAAAACTATAAATATCATCCGTCATATAAATGAATTGAAGGAAAAAAAAACACATGATTATCTCCTTAGATGCTGACATTCCTTTGACAAATTCCAATACTCCTTTATGATAAAAGTCCTAGTGAGTGCAGCCAAATTCAAAGGATATGGAGAAAAATTCAAAACAATACACTAAAATCAGGAACCAGACAAGACTGTTCCCTCTACACTTACTTATCTATTCAATATATTTCTTGAAGTTTTAGCCAAACCAATAAGAGAATGAAAGAATATTAAGGATATACAGATTGGAAAAGAAGAAGTGAAAGTATTTCTATTTCCAGATGATATGATTGTATACCTAAGTGGCCAACTAAATTCTACCATGAAAGTTCTACAGCTAATAAACTCCTTCAGCAATGTAGTAGGATACAAGATTAACTTTTTTTTTAAAAAAATTAGTAGGTCTCCTTTACACTAAAGACTCTCCTATACACTAAAGGCTAAAAAAGAATTAAGAGAAACATCAGGCTTTATAATAGCTGCAAAGAGCATTAAATACCTTGGTGTATTTATAACCAAAAAGTAAAAGATCCATTTAACAAAACCTTTAAATCACTGAAGAAAGGAATTGAAGAGGATGTCAGAAAATGGAAAGATCTCCCATGTTTCTGGACTGGTAGGATCAACATAGTAAAAATGGCAATTTTACCAAAAGCAATCTACAGATTCAATATAATTCCTATCAAAATTGCAGCATCATTTTTTACAGACCTTGAAAGAACAATACTCTATTTTATTTGGAATAACAGGAAAGCCAGGATTACCAAAACAATTTTGTTCAACAAAAGAAACTTGGGAGGCATCACCATACCTGACTTCAAGCTATACTATAGAGCTACAGTAATAGAAACAGCATGGTACTAGCATAAAAACAGACATGTGGATCAATGAAATCAAACTGAAGTCCCAGACATTAACTCACACACCTTTTAAAACCTGATTTTTGCAAAAGACTTTAAAAATATTCAATGGAATAAAGTTAGTATCTTCAACAATTTTATTGGCATAGCTGGATAGCAGTAGGTAGAAAAATGCAAATTGATCCAAGTCTATCACCCTGCATAAAACTCAAAGTCAAGTGGATCAACATAAAACCATCTGAGCTAAACTTGATAGAAAAGAAAGTGGAAAACCCCAATGCATTTGCACAGGTGGCCACTTCATAAATATAAGTCCAATAGCACAGATACTAAGAACAGCAATCAATAAGTGGGATCTCCTGAAACTGAAAAGTTCTTGTAAGGCAAAGAACACAGTCATTAAAACAAATAGAATGGGAAAATATTTTCCCCAACCCTATAGGTGACAGAGGATTGACCTCTAAAATATATAGAGAACTCAATAAACTAGAGCCCAACACTCTGAAAAACCCATTATAAAAATGAAGTTCAGAACTAAAAGGAGAATTCTCAGTAGAATTATAAATGGCTGAAAGACACTTGAAAAAGTGCTCAACCTCTTTAGCCATCAGAGAATGCAAATCCAAACAACTTTGAGATACCACCTTATACCTGTCAGAATTGCTAAGATCAAAAACAGAGATGACAGCTTATGCTAAGAGAATGCAGAACAAGGGGAGCACTCCTCCATTGTTGGTGGGAGTATAAACTTGTTCAGCCACTTTGAAATGTAGTATGGCAGTTTTTCAGAAAATTGGGAATCAATCTCACCAAAGATTCAGCAATACCACTATTGGGCATACACCCTAAAGATGCACATTTATACCCTGAAAGCATTAGCTCAACTATGTTCATAACAGCATTATTCATAATATCAAGAACCTGGAAACAACCTAGATGACCCTCAACTGGAGAATGGATTAACACACTGTGGTACATTTACACAATTGAGTTCTACTCAACATTAAGAAAAAATGATATCCTAAAATTTGCAGGCAAATGGATAGATTTGGAGAATAGACTCCTTAGCTTGGTCCCACAAACTCAGGATAAGCAGGGGATGTACTCACTCATTAGGACTTTAGGCAAAATCTTTCATTCATTGAAAAGTGATAGTTGAATAAAGTGATTTAAAACACACATACACACACACAGATACATACACACAAAAAACAAAACAAAACAAAACTTCTGATTTGACTGTAGAAAGGTTGCTTAGCAGAAATTTATGGTGTCCATAGTGCATCTGTGGCAATTAACTGTGACCTATTGTGCTTTCTTTATCTGTATCTGAGCCAATAATTCTAAGTCATAAGCCTAACAGTTTATAATTAATGTAAGCCTTTGTATGAATATTTGGTGTTTCGTGGCTGCGGATCAGACCATGTGCCAGAAAACTCAGACTACCTGTATCTTTGATAAATTGAACATTGATCACGATTTTACCCACAAATTTTAGTTATTAAATTCAATATTTATTCAATAAGTGGCATGACAAAATAATATTGACAAAAAGTTTTTTAATATCTCTGTTCATTTGTCATAGTTGCCAAAAAAAGATTGGTGGAAGATGACATCCATTGCCAGAACTTAAAAACTGTGGAAGCATTGTTATAATCTCAGTGTTTCATTCCCAAATGCAGTACTGGGCCCATTTGCAAAGGTTTTAGTTAGGTTAGGATAAATTAAAGTAAATCAAGTATAATGACAAAAAACATGGACAAGTTACACTTTAGATGTCTATGCTTTTGTATACAGTAGTGAGATATGTCCATGCCAGCATGTTACAAGTGGAGAATTAGCATGTTTAAAGAATGCCATATATACACATATATCAATGATAAGATTGTTATTTATGAAACAGTGAATAAAATACATCATATTACAATTGCAATCAAATAGCTGGCAAAATATCTTGGATGTTAGATATTCAGGGTCCAACACAGCAGAGCAGAATCTATAATAAACACTTGAAACCAAAACAAATTGTTTTCTTTAGAAATAAAAAGGTAGAGAAGGTTACTTCTGCCACCTGAACCCGGGCCCTGAATGGTCACTCTGCTGCAGCGAGGAGCACTACCCACCCAGATCATAGCTGGGAAATTAGCAATGGGGTAACAACTGAGTTCCTTGGTCCTGAGCACTCATCTCAGAGGTAAGAAACTCGGCTTCAGCTGGGAACACAGTCTGCACAGACCATAACTGCTATAATAGGAAGGAAGCAGAGGAGTTTCTAAAAACACAGCTGAGAAGTCAGAGATCAGAAGGTGACTTCTGCCTCTGAACCCAGGCCCTGAGTCGGCTTCTGGGCTTTGGGGCAGAGCACAGCCCACTAAGTACATAGCTGGTGTAATAACAGCTGTGGAGCAGCTAAGTCCCTGGGCACAAAGCTGAGAGATAAGTGGTCAAGAGGTGACAACTGGCATCATAACACTGCCACCTCACGACAACAGCAGACCCTCTGAGCACAAAGGTGACTAAGAGCCCTCAGACAAACAACTCACTAAGAGCTGAACAAGAACGAAGAGTGAATTGGCGAAACAATGGGCAGACAGCAGTGCAAGAATACATACAATACAAAGGTCAACAAGACACCACCAGAAGAAGTAAGTAGCTCTATAGCTTCAAGACCTGAACATAACAAAGAAGAGAGAACAGAAAGAAAAGAACTTAAAAACAACTTCATGAAACTAATAGAAGTCTTAAAAGAGGATATAAAAAACTTCCTAAAAGAAATAGAAGAAAATACAAACAGAAAATTAGAAGAGATGAACAGAGCCCTGAAAGAAAAAGAAAACAAACAGGTAAAAGGAATTTACCAAGAATTAAAAACCGAAAGAGAAGCAATATGGAAGGCACAAACAAAGACAAAACTAGAAATAGAAAACCTGAAAAAACAACCCGGAACCACAGATTCAAGCATAACCAACAGAATCCAAGATATGGAAGAGAGAATCTCTGGGGTGGAAGACTCAATAGTGGTATTAGACATGTCAGTTAAAGAAAACATTAAAACCAAAAAATCATAACACAAAATGTCCAGGAAATATGGGACACCATTAAATGACCAAACCTGAGAATAATTTGGAATTGAAGAAGGAGAAAAACACCACCTCAAAGGCACAGAAAATATATTCAACAAAATCATAGAGTAAAACTTCCAAAATCTAAAGAATGAAATACCTAGAAAAATATAGGAAGCCAAGATTAGACCCATAAAAAATCTCTGCTCAACATATTATAATCAAGCCTCTAAACCTACAGAAAAAAATACTATGTGGTGCAAAGGAAAAAGGTCAAATGATCTATAAAGGCAGGCCCATCAGAATAACACTCAAATATTCAATGGAAACAATGAAAGCAAAAGATCCTGGTCAGACATTATACAGACATTAAAATTGCATGGATGCTAACCGGCTGTACCCAGCAAAACTGTCAATCAACATAGATGGAGTAAACAAGATATTTCATGACATAACCAGATTTAAACAATACCTAACCACAAATCCCGCCCTTCTAAAAGCCCTACAGGAAAAATTCCTACATAAGGAAACCAGAAACACTCACATACTCCACAGACAATTTATAAGCCCACAGAAGAAATCCTGCCCCCAAAAAATCCAAAATACAAGCTACTACCAAAAATGATGGGAAATATTAATCATTGGTCATTCATATCCCTTATTATCAATGGACTCAATTCACTTATGAAAAAATCACCCTGACATGATGGATACAAAAACAAAAACCATCCTTCTGCTGAATACAAGAAATGTACCTCAACTTCAAAGAGAGACACAAGCTCTGAGTAAAGGGTTAAGAAAAGACTTTCCAATCAAATGGCCCTAAGAAACAAACTGGTGTAGCCTTCTAATATCTAACAAAATAGGCTGAACTAAAATCAATAAAAAGAGATCAGGAAGGTCACTACTTATGCATCTCAGGAAAAATTCACCAAGACAAAAATCTCAATCCTGAAAATCTATGCCCTCAACACAAGGGCATCTACATATGTAAAAGAAACACTACTAACACTTAAGCCTCGTATTAAACCTGACACACTAATAGTGGGAGACTTCAATACTCCACTTGCACCCTTGGATAGGTCAAGCAGACAGAAACTCAACAGAGAAATAAAGGATCTAGCAAAAGTTATGAACCAAATGGAATTAGCACATATATATCAAACCCTCCACCCAAACAAAAAGGAATATACATATTTCTCAGCACCCCATGGAAATTTCTCTAAGCAAATAGCAACAGTTACCAAAAAATGTGTACAACTTCTTGTACCATATCACATCACCATGGTCTAATTGAGAGTTCAACAACATGAAGAATTAAAGAAAGCCTACCAACTAATGGAAACCAAACATCACTCAACTGAACCACCTCTAGGTCAAGGAAGAAATTAAGAAAGAAATCAAACACTTCCTAAAATTTAACAAAAATGAAGCCATGACATACCCAAACTTATGGGACAATGAAAGCAGTCTTTAAGGGGAAAATTCATAGCACTAGATGATTACATGAAAATACTAGAGAAGTCCCACACAAGAGAACTATCAGCACTGCTGAGGGTCCTAGAACAATTAGAAGCAAACTCACCTAGAAGTAATAGATGGCAGAAAATAATCAGTCTTAGAGCTGAAATCAACACAATTGTAACCAAAAGAACAATACAGAAAATCAATGAATCAAAGAGTTGGTTCTTTGAGAAAGTTAACAAGATAGCAAAACACTTATCCAAACTAACTACAAAGCAGATAAAGAGTATCCAAATCAACAAAATCAGAAATGAAAAGGGGGACATAACAACAGATCCCCAGGAAATCTAGACAACTATCAGGTCATCCTTTGAAAATCTATACTCCACAGAAATGGAGAAACTAAAATAATGGACAGCATTCTCAACAGGTACAACTTACCAAAATTAAATCAAGATCAGATTAAAGATCAAAACAGACCTATAACACCAAAGAAATTGAAGCTGTCATTAAAAGTCTCCCAAATAAAAAAAGCCCAGAACAGATGGTTTCAGTGCAGATTCTACGAGACATTCAAGAAGAGATAATAGCAATACTCCACAAACTGTTGTTCCATACAGTAGAAACTGAAGAAATATTGTCAAACTCTTTTTATGAGGCCAAAATAACCTTGATACCCAAGCCACTCAACAAAGAAAGAGAATTACAGACCAATTTCCCTCATGAACATTGTTGCAAAAATTCTAAATAAAATTCTGGCAAACCGAATAATAACATATTAAAAAAGCTCATTCATGGTGATCAAGCAGGTTTCATTCAAGAAATGCAAGAATGGTTCAACATATGGAAAACTGCTAATGTTATCCATCATATAAACAAACTGAAGGAAAAAGAAAACACGTGATAATTTCCTTACATGCTGAAAAAGTCTTTGAGAAAATCTGAAGGTCTTCATGATAAAAGTCCTGGAGAGATCAGGAATAAAGAGAACATACCTAAATGTAATAAAGGTGATTTACAAAAAGCTGACAGCCAACATCAAACTAAATGGAGAAAAACTCAAAGCAATCCCACTAAAATCAGGAACTAGACAAGGCTGCTCCCACTTCCCTTATCTATTCAACATAGTTCTTGAAGTTTTAGCTAAAGCAATATGAGAAAAAAACAAGATTAAGGGGACACAAATTGGAAAGGAGGAGGTCGAAATATCTCTATTTGCAGATGACATGATTGTATACATAAGTGACCCACAAAATTATACCAGGGAGCATCAACAGCTGATAAACACCTTAAGTAATGTAGCAGGATACAAGATTAATTCAAAGAAATCAGTAGCCCTCTTATACACAAAAGATAAAGGGGCTGAAAAAGAAATAAGGGAAACATCACCTTTTATAATAGCTGCAAATAACATCAAATATCTTGGTGTAACTATAATCAAAGAAGTATCAGATCTGTTTTACAAAATTTTGAATCCCTGAAGAAAGAAATTGAAGAGGATATAAGAAAATGGAAAGATCTCCCATGTTTCTGGACTGGTAGGATCAACATAGTGAAAATGGAGATCTTACCAAAAGCAATCTACAGATTCAATGCAATTCCCATCAAAATTCTAACACTAATTTTTACAGACCTTAATAGAACAATACTCAATTTTATATGGAATAACAGGAAATCCAGGATTGCCAAAACAATTTTACTCAACAAAAGAACCTCAGGAGGCATCACCTGAAGCTGAGAAGCTTGTGTAAGTCAAAAGACACAGTCAATAAGACAAAACAACAGCCTACAGAATGGGAAAAGCTTTTTATCCATCCTACAAGAGACATAGGATTGATCTCTAAAGTATATAGAGAACTCAAGAAACTACAGCCCTTTATGTTCATTATACTGTTTTATTTCATGTATCTTTGCGGGTGAAGTATATAACAGATATCAGAAAATAAAAATCTGCTTTAATTCAAGAGTTAAAGAACTTTAAAGTTCTTCTTTAACTCTTGAATTAAATAAAATAAATAATTAATAAAATTAGCATATTAGTCATAAATTTGGAGCTGATAATGTCTTTCCTGTTAACACTTAAGCTTATGTGAAAAGCGAAAGGATGGAAAACTGACAGAACATAAACGTAAATTCAAATACTTTTTTTTTATTATGAATAAAGTCACATTTTCTATCCATGTAGACTAGAAGTTTTAATCATTTTTCATCCTCCATAAATACATATTTCCTAAAATAATCTATCCATGCCTGTATTAACACTTGGAATGTAGAATTATACTATGTATCTTCTTCAGTATCTCTTACTCTAAAATTTCTTTTATTTTTATAAAAGGAACTTATGCTTTAATAAAGAATGCAATCATTAAAAAAAGAAACTAGAGCCCAAAGCCCTAAATAACCCAATTAAAATATGGGGTTCAGAACTTAAAAGGAAATTCTCAGTACAAGAATTAAAAATGGCTGAAAGGCACATGAAAAAGTACTCAACATCTTTAGCCATCAGAGAAATGCAAATCAAAACTACTTTGAGATATCACCTTACACCTGTCAGAATGATTGTGATCAAAAACACGGGTGACAGACTGTGCTGCAGAGGATGCGGAGCAAGGGTAATACTCCTCCATTGTTGGTGGGAGTGAAAACTTGTTCATCCTCTTTGGAATGCAGTATGGTGGTTTCTCCGAAAAATGGGAATCAACTTCCCCAAGGATCCACAACACTACTCTTCGGCATATGCCCTAAATAAGCACATTTGCACCCCAAAAGCATTATCTCAACTATGTGCATAGCAGCATTTTTCATAATAGCAAGAACCTGGAAACAACCTAGATGTCCCTCAACTGAAGAATGGATTAACAAGCTGTGGTACATCTATACAATGAAGTACTACTCAGCAGTAAGGAAAATAATATCCTAAAGTTTGCCAGCAAATGGATAGATATGGAGAACATCTTCCTGAACGAGGTAACACAATCCCAGAAATGGAAGCAAGAGATATACTCACTCATTAGTCTACTTAAAAAATAAATAAATAATAAGAGAGAAATATCATTGTACACAAGAACTCAAGGCTAGAACATAGCTAAATGACACAATGTCTTACTTCTGCATTGATGACCTGGCAGAGGTGTAGGTGAGGAAAGACTTGTTTTCTTTAAGGGTCTGGCCACATGGAGTTTAATTATGGTCCAGTAAGTAAATGAGTAGCATGAATGAACATTTTTGTAAATGGGGAGATCATAAGAGTGGGTATGATTCTGAGAGATCTGATATCTGAGTTTGATGGGGTGAATGATGTAAAAACACCAAATAATAAACATACATATATATAATAAAAATGAAAAGGAAAAAAGAAATTAAAAGATACATAATTGAATGAGAGTCATTGCCACCTTAAATGTTAACTATTTTTAACCAAAACAAAAGTCACTGATTCCTTAGATCTTACTAATACTGGCATATAGAAGATAACAAAGTTGTTTCTTACTCTCAAAACCCATATCATCCTTCAATATCTGTTTTAGGTTTTACTTTTAATCATAAGTTACTTTCAAGTACTGCAAATGGAAACATCTGTGATGAGGGTTAAAAAGATGAAATTCTCAAAGAACTAATAAAAATAAGAAAAAAAGGCAACGTTCATCTCTCTGTGTTTTTTTTCAATTGCTTTATTGATTCTGTGTAGATTTCACAATATGCCTCTCAGTCCTATGGAACTCTTCATCTTCTAGCGTCTACCCTCTACCCTTACAACCTCCCCCCTAAAACAAACATAATTTAGCATTAAAACATCCACAACAACAAATCCAAATTTAGAAAATCTTGACATGTAAGCTATAGTGTGCCCAGTGATTCTCACAGTATATACCCTTCAGCCCATACCTCTTTACTTGGAATGGAGTCTCAGAGAGAGAGATATGGCTGCCATAGCAGGAAAATGTATTTTAGCAAAATCACACACTGAATTACTAAAGGGCAATAGGAGAACCTGTCAGTCTAGAGCAGTGGTTCTCAACCTTCCTAATGCTATGACCCTTTAATACAGTTTCCCAACCATAAAATTATATTCGTTGCTACTTCATATCTGCGATTTTGTTATTGTTACATTTTGTAATGTAAAAAAAGGGTCAGTCCCAAAGGGTTCATAACCTACAGGTTGAGAACTACTGGTCTAGAGCCCTGAGATTTGCAGGCACAATAAGTTTATATCTAATATCAGGCTCCCTGAATCTAAGGACAAAAAATATAGAGATAAAGGGTTACACATAGACCTTACTAAGAAACCACAGAAAGCATAGACTGGGGAAAAAATAAACAAATAATCTCCTTGATCTCTGGTCAGTTTTGAATTTATGAGAGAAAATTCTCCACTTTGACAGAGGGTTATGCCAGGATGTGTGGTGAATGACTGGTTAATGAAACATAGAGAAACAGAAGTTTACAGAAGTTCTAGAGTTCATCAAACTAACTTTGATGTGAGCATAGCTCTGTATTTATTTACCCAAATCAGAGAAAATATGAATAAAATATTCTGTGGATAAAATGGGTGAATTTAATTATTTGCAAGTTATAACGCACTTTATTTTTCAAATGACTGTTAAAGTTTTAAATTAATTTAATATATGTCTTTCACCCTAAAATATTTTAAAATATGACAGTTACCATAATTTTCCTAAGAAAGGTTGCAAAACTTATTGACACTCTGTACTCCTTTCAAAACTAAAAGCAGTTGACCATAGTAATACAGAAAACATAAATAAAATTTAGTGTTGTAATTAAATAGGGTTCAAGAAAAATTAATCTGGCACACATTAACGATGCTGATAAAGCATGTGCACATAGTAATATCTTATAAATGGAAGATGAATCTCATAAAGTCTTTAATTGTATTTTCTTTATGTGAGCAGGTCATTTTCTTTGCTCTGTGTAGACTGGGAACTGGCTTCTCCCATCCTGGGATATAAGAATATATCTGGACTCACTACCAAGTGCTTATTCCTCAATCTTGACAGGCACATGCAGAATTAATAAGAAAGATGGGAAGCCAACGTATTTCAGAGTAACATCAAAGTCATAAAGTATATTTTTGTAACACTTACTTTCCTTATAAATTCTTTAATGGTCTCAAACTCACAATCTGAAGCCTTAAGCTTTCAGAGTGTTATATATGTATAAATATGAATCATCATAACCAGCTCCCTTTGGTGTATTTTATATCATTTTCAGAGATTTTGCTTTATGAAGCTGGTGATGATCTAGAAATGTTATCTTCCAATGTCATGAAGGTAAGTTAAAATGGAATAAGCTTTCATTCAGACAGACTGCATACCTTCAATTAAAAGACTCGCTATACTCAACAAATTCTGTTCTTGTGACTTTATCTTTCTTATTTTGAAATGCATAAAGGAATGTATCTTAACACTGTGATTGTTAGAAATGTTCATTCCTTTAACTCTTACACCTTTAATTTAATAGCTACAAATGACCATGTGAAAGTCCTATAATGCATTCTAGTTTACAAAAATGAAAATCATTAGACTGAACAATGATTTTGTTCTTGTGTTATCTCAAGAGTGAATGTTATATCTTTTCAATCAAAACTTAATGACAAAACTAATTAGAAAAGATTTGAAAGGGGCTGGAGAGATGGCTCAGTGGTTAAGAGCACCATCTGCTCTTCCAGAGGACCCGGGTTCGATTCCCAGCACCCACATGGCAGCTAACAACTGTCTGTAGTCCCAGTTCCAGGAAAACACCAAGGCAAAATAAATAAATAAATAAATAAATAAATAAATAAATAAATAAATAAATAAATAAATAAATAAAAGTTTTTTTTTTAAAAAGAAAAGATTTGAAATTAGAATTTATTATTTTTTTTCTTCCAAAGCAGTGTTTTCCTAAGATATGATGCTGCCTCATAAGAAATATTTTAATTGTTGCTAATCTGGCTTGGGAAGCTTTAGATGTTATTATTTATGTTTTGTGTATCTTAGAGGAAAGAGAAGTTTTATCACCACATGGGTTTGTTTTAATCTTTTCTGGATGTTTTACATTTTTATATAATGTTTGATGTTTTCTAAAAAACAATAAAAAATAAATATTTTGTAAAACATGAAATTTTAAAATTCTCTATAGGATGACTGTACCCATACAAGCACACATGTATATGTATGCATATGTATATACATAAATGTGTGTTCAAGACACTAATTTCATTCTCTGAGTGTCAAAACTTAGAACAGATAAAGTGATATCAGAAAAAAAGTCTGTTTTTACTCATTGAAATGTCTGTAGTCTCTCTGGTAACAAATTCTTAACATGTAAAAATCTTCTCATGCTCTTTCTAGTGGGAGTACATTTTTTAAGTTAACTTGTTATTCATATTCAGAAAAAAATTTACAACTGGATAAAAAGTTTGCAAGCCTAGGATATATTTTTACTAGATAGTGAATCTTGACTGTGGAGTAATATTTTTTGTTATAATTAATTAATAAGATAACATGAAGTTTAATTCAAGGTTATATAGATGGCTGAAAAAGCTCGAGTTTGACCTAGTATTTTGATTTAGAGATTCATCTTGTATATCCTTTGTGGCTATTTGTAAATGTATCCACTGCAATGGCATCTAATTTCAATGATACTACACATTGCATGTTATATATATATATATATATATATATATATATATATATATATATATAACTCAAAAAGATAATACATATTTCACAGTCTTTACAAGGCAGTTTAGAATATTGCATCATCTTTAAAGAGTCAGTATAAAGGGAAGTCTTTCTTGTAGTCCATGCATAAGCTTTTATAAAGTGTTTTACTTTCCTTTGTTCTTTTTTTAAACCTAGTGATGAATAAGCTGTACTTTGATACTATCATCAAAGGAGATTTCACTCCAATTTTCCCTACTAGTTATAAAATTGCTTGCTTCTGTCTGTCCTTAAGAGTAAATTTTCCACTATTGTTGCCAAAGTAGTCCATACAGAATGAAGTAACACCCTCTTCTACCCTAGAATTTTGCTACAAAATTTTCCTCCCTCCCTCCTCTGTAAGAGACTTAGAGTAGTTCTGTACTGTATATTTTCATTTTACATATCTTAAACATATATGAGTCTGAAAAATTTGTTTTTATAAATTTTTTAAGTTTAAAAATTAACTGGGCTATTATTTTTATGTTAAAACACAATTTTACCTATGTTTAAAATGCTTGTGAATTGCTTTGAAAAGTGTACATTTTAAAATGTTAAGCAATTTCTAAAATTGGCTTACATTTTAACATCTGTTGACTTCAGCATTATAAAAGTAGATAATGTATATTTATGTATTTCCATACATAATTTGTTTAAAAACCTAGAGAAAAGAACCATATACCTAATAGTTGAGATATTTACACTTATTTGTGCATAATAACTATACATTTTTGATATAATATACCTGTCTGGATGATGTTTATGTTGTTAATGTAGTTTACTTTCAAACACACAAATGGAAATGTGTTAAAAGTAGCAGTTTATAAAACTGATTCTAATTAACCTCCATGAATCCTAAGAAATAATCATTTGTTTTCTTTTCTCTTTTTTTTTAATTTTTATTTTAAGAAGGTTTTTTTAGCCTTTTACAAAACCTCCACTGTTCCCTCCCTTACCTTCTCTCACCCCTCCCATCCACGCTTCATAGTGGGCAAGGCCTCTCCTGAATTGTCAACACAGGCTAACATACCATTTTGAAGCAGGATCTATCTCTTCTTCTCTGTATCAAGGCTGAGCAAGGCATCCACCATAGAGAGTAGGGTCTAAAAATTCAGTTCATGTAACCAAGATAATTCCTGCTCCCATTGCCAGGGGAGACCCTAAACAGCTTGATCCATGCAACTGTTGGACTCCTTTAGAGAGCCTAATTAAGTTCCTTATAGGATCTAAGGTCAGTCCAGAGTCCCTAAGCTCCCATTAGCTTGGGTCAGCTATCTCTGTGATTTTCTCCATCATGCTCTTAACATCATGTTGCTCCTTTAATTATTCCTCCCTCTCTTCAACTGAATTCTAGGAGTTTGGTCAAGTGCTGGGCTATGCTATATGGGTATCAGCATCTGCTTCTGTTAAGACACTGGGTGAAGGTTCTATGATGACAATGTGGGTAGTCATCAATGTGACTAGAGGGCAAGGGTCAGTTCATGCTCCCTCCCCATCCATCATTGAAGGAAGTCTTAGCTGGGACCTTCTGGTGTATTCCTGTGGATTTCACTAGCACCATATTTGTCAATAAACTCATGTTGGCTCACTTTGTCAAGATATCTTTCATTGCTCTCCCTCTCTGAACCTCCCCCAACTTGGCCTTCTCGAACCCTCACATTCCCACCTCCTATCCTCTTTCCTCTACTCTCCCCTCACAGTTTACTCAGAAGATCCTAACCATTTCCCCTTTCTGGGGCAATCCACGTGTATCCCTCTTTGGGTCCTAGTGTAAACTTCAACAGCCACTCTGGAAATAAGTATGGTGGTTTCTCAAAACATTGGAAATGAGCCCACTTCAGGATCCAGCAATACTACTCTTGGGCATATACTCAAAAGGTTCTCAACAGCACCACAAGAACACTTGTTCAGACAATTATTTGACTTCTTAAAGACATTAAGTTTGCTGGAGGTTCTTCCTGTAAAGTAAGCTACATGAACATGGAAAGTGTGAGAAGTAGGAAAATAGTGTTTTATGCTCTTTGTGAGTGATTTTGCTTTCTGTTCCATCCTCCTGTTCATTACTTTTCCTACCCCTATAAGCATTATTTTATTAGATTAGGGTGATCTCTTTCTGTCCATTCCTGTTTCTGACTAATGATCTTATTTGATTTTTAGGATCTCCACTTATCAGAATGACTTCAGCAATTCACAATTGATGTAGTATATTCTTGGTAAAATACACAAAGTGCAAGGCCTATATCATTGAGTATAGAGTCAAATAATAGTGTGAATATGGGACAGCGGCCCTTTAGATATTTGGAATGAATTTTTAATGACAGGAGTTGAGAATTTAGAGATAGAGTGAGTGAAAGAAACTTCAGTAGAAGATATAATAAGTTTAGAAAATGGTTGAGCTAGAACGAGTGTAGAAACTCTAAGGACTGGACCATGTACAAAGGTATGTTACTGTTTTAAGTATTGCTTCTTAATGCAATGTTTGTGAATTATACAAAACACTGGGTAACTGGGGAGGAATGATCTGTGTAGAATAAGATGATTATTCACTAGAAGAATATAAATCTTGTTTCGATTTGAATGTGAAATAGCCCATTCACAAATACAGAATTAATACCGAAAAGAGTAAAAGGAGTGAAGATAAAAATGATAGGGGATGGTAGTCACAGGCATGTATGGTGTACAGACCTGTAAACTCTGGTACTTGGAGACTGAGGTAGGAGGACTTCTCCTACATTTTGATCTGCATAATGAGTTCTATGCAAAGCTATTCATAGACATACAGATAATGGAGGGTCTAATGGTGCTCATAGGATATGGTAAAAAAGCAGAAAGTTAACAACACTTTGAGAAAGCAGATAAGAAGAAAATGGATTATTGATTATCTTTGATCTGAGAAACTGATAGACATATTTGCTAATATACTACTGGTCTGGAGTCAGATTATAAAATCCAGACTCCTAAATCCCTACCCTACACCTGTCTTAGTTGGGGTGTCCTGTAACATTTGAACTGATACAAGAATATTCAGTGGGATAAAGTAGGGTAGAGTCTCATACAAAAAGTGAAAGTATGGGGGCTAACAATAAGCCTAAATTGGTCTTGTATGCAGCCTGCTAGGATTCCAAAGATGGGAATCAAAATGATCAGTTAAAAGCAGTTTTAGGAGTATTTCTATATAAAGCCAGCTCCAATGTGTATTGCTATGTACATGGAGCAAGAGTGCTCTGCCCATGTATGTACACATATTCAGTAGTCCGGATATAGAGATTGTAATTTTAATTAAAATATAGATATATATTTTTCCTGTTCCTTTCTAATTCTAGCTCCTTTCATGCCCCATCTTTAATTAATTATTTTATACTAACAAATAAAATAATTAACTTTATTAGAATTTTTGATACATATATGTCATTATAGTTTGTCCTTATTACTCCCCTTGTTTACCCTTCTTGACCACTCTTGATGGTTCTTTTTTTCTCCTAAATTCTCCTCACTTCTATCATTATGACATATGCATTCCATTATTTTCTGCTTTCCCCTTCCTTGAAGAATTCCTCTTATAATAGGTACTCTTTCTGGTTTCATACGTTATATATGCATATATAATTATTGATTCTGATTATGAGAAAAAATGTGTTACCTGATTACAAAATTTATATTAAAGTTTGAGAAATTTGGCTTAGAGATGGAATTAATTTCTTTTAGTGTTTTAGAAAAACTTAAATATCTGGTACTGAGTGGAAAGTTTAGAGGCCTCAGGTCACTTTGGCCTATACAGTGAGTTCTAGAAAAGCATATCCAGACAAAATAAAATAGGCTGGTAAAGGAAAGCACACATCTGAATATCCACAAATAGGCAACACAACTATAATTCTCAAGAGAGTAGGGAAGATGAGGGGGCATGTGTGTGAGAGGAAGTCAGTCATTCAACAAGTAGAGATGTTTCTCGGAAATGGTGAAGCTCTACAAGTTCTATAGTGTGCAATGTAAAGGTTTATAAATTTAAAAGAAATAAATCAAAAAGAGATTATGGCAGTATGAGAAGATAAATGACATCATAAATATTTTATAATTGTAGAAAATATTTAGGAAATTAGGAACTGTAATCTCTATCATATAAGACTTATTTTAACAGGAATGGCTTCAATGAAATTTCATACTGGTGATTTATGAAGAGTGTTTGTTTCTCTAGTGTACCTGTTCTTTCTTGGAAAATGAAGCATTTGTTACACTCTATAGAATAGTTTCTGTAATCAAAGATCTGTATTATAAAATAACAACCCTTCATAGAAGATCGCATCAAAGATCTTATTCATCCCACTAACAAAATAATTACTCACTTAAATATTGATGCTCACTCACCTATTGTGATGCAAATAGATATATTTTAAAAATATTATTTACTTTCTTGAGATACTATACATAGTAAGAAATGTATTCTAAAATGATACCTCTAAAATGTTTCAAAATTTACTATCTGACATATCAAATCCCTGAACATAGTAAATTTGTGATTTAATTTAGTATCTGTAATATTTTGTTTAATTTAAGCAATTGGGCTTTAAGAAATAAACTTTAAAATTTTTAAATTAAATTCAAAATTTAAACTTTATTCCCAAGAATTTCATTTTCAAATGTCCCATATCTTTTGGCATGGAGATTTTTAATATTTTACCTTTCAGAAACTATCTCAGGAGCTTTGTTATTTTCTTCAAGCTGAAAGGTCCAGAATCAGGACAAATGTAGTATTTATGAGAGACATTTTTAAAAATATATATGTTATTTTCTCTGAGAAACTCATATGTGCATACATCACATGTTAATCATTTATCACCCACTCCTCTCCTTAACTTCTCCAAGATCCACACATACTCCCTCAATTCCCCTTCCATTGTTTTTGTCCACAGCTTTACAAAAAACTAACATTTCCTTCTAAATCTATCAATAGATCTTCAGTTTGAATTGAGGGTTTGGTTGCCCTCTCCAGGTGGTCTGGTTTGATCATTTGCAGGATTTACCTAGGCAATCAGAGATGCTATGATTTCAGGAATATAAATTTCTGTCATGTCAGGAAGACATTGTTTCACCCTGATCTCCCTCAATCTCTGGCACTTACAGTCTTCCTATCCCCCTGATGGTCTCTGAACCTTGAGAATTTATTAGAAAGACTTCCAATCTGTAGCTAATGAGGAGCACATTTTACATCTTTTCATAATAATCTCATATAACAAAGAGACAGATAAAGATAAGTCAAGGTAACATTTTTTAATACATAATCTTCGTGTAGAGCACAAGCATCGAGGCCATTGAATTCAGTTCAGAACACATTGGACATTCTTTCTTTTTTCTTTTTATTATTATTATGAAAAAGTCATAATTTTTAATCTATATATCCCCTTGTTCAGGCTCCTTTCCCTCTCCCACTCCTCCCTGTCACTCACCCTTCTCCCCATTACTTTATCTCCTCCCCAGCAAGGGCAGGAGGTCCAAAGGTCCCAGGGTGGCTTAGTTCAATATCCACTCCAGGGAGCCCTTTTTTTATTTTGGGATTTCTAATTCCACCTTTGCCTCATTTTGTGCCATTTTTATTGCTTCTATTTCACTTTTTATTTCCTGGAATGTTTCTTTTATTTTTTAGTTTTCTTTTTCTTGCTTTTCTTACCAGGATTTGTGCATCTCTTCCAATTTTCCGTTTGTATTTTCTTCTATTTCTTTAAGGGATATATCCTCTTAGAAGGCTTCAATAATCCTCATAAAGGTGTTTTTGCTGTTGTTTCCTTCTGATTCCTCTTCATTGCTCTGTTCAGGTCTTGCAGTTGTAGAACCACCAATTTCTTCTGGTGTTGCCTTGTTGTTCTTTATATTGCTATATGTATTCTTCCACTGGCATCTGCCCATGGCTTCAGTGGTTCACAATTAGTCAGCTCCTAATCAGTTATGGTTAGAGGGCTTGTGTGTCTTCTGTCTGCTCTGAGCAAGGTGTCTGTTCAATCTTTGACTCCGGTCTGGACAAGGGACTGCTTACCAAGGCTTTCAGTCCTTGTCTGATGAAGCAGTTTGTCCTGGAGAAGAGGCCTAGCTGGGCAGGGCATAGGGCCTTCTGCTAGGAAGAGTGTGAGATCAGACCCTTGGATACCAGCCTGATCCCAGAGAGGAATTCTCTGGACTGGGGCCCAGAAGCTGGAATCTGCTCACTTTTGACTCCCTCTGAATGGGGACAGAGTTTGAAAGCTGACATTACTTCTTCCTACCTGACACAAATTATACCAGAGAAGAATGGATCATGAGCCTTAGGAGACAAGTTACATGCTTTACTACATAAAACTGGTCTTTCAAACATATTCATAGCAGCTTAAATACATTGTCATTTAACGACAAGCAATAACTGTAAATAATGTATAATTTTAATTATTTACATAAACCAACAATCACAGGCAAATAGCTTTGTGAAACTATTGTGAAGCTATGGAAATTGACTGTTTTCATGAAATTAAAAATGGATTTCATTAGGACAATAAAAAATGGACCCGACACTAAATTTGATATTATTGGTCAGTGTTTGATAAAGTGTTTGTTATCTCAATTGTAGTTATATAAGAAAACTATTTAAGAATCTACAAAATAATGGATTTTTTTGCCAACTGCTAAATTTATTAACTAAAAAGTTTCTGTAATAAGATAAAACATTTGACTTTCTTTATACAGGACCAAAGAGGCAGTAGATGGCCTTGAGTAATCATTATTTCTATATAAGTCATTCAGAATTACAATCTAGCTGTTCTGAAAGATCTGGTCAGAACTATAAGGCATTAAAAATTACAGTCAATGCAAAAATTATTACTAATGCTTAAAAAATGTCTTTTCTGGGGGTTGGCATGATGGCTTAGAAGTTAAGAGCACTGGCTGCTGTTCCAGAGGTCCTGAGTTCAATTCCCAGCACCCAGATGGTGGTTCACAACCATCTAACATGAGATCTGGTACCCTCTTCCAGTGTGCAGGAAGAACGCTGTATATATAATAAATAAATAAATCTTTAAAAAATGTCTTTCCCACCAAAATGGCGCCGAAAGCGAAGAAGGAAGCTCCTGCCCCTCCCAAAGCCGAAGCCAAAGCGAAGGCCTTGAAAGCCAAGAAAGCAGTGCTGAAAGGTGTCCACAGCCACAAGAAAAAGAAGGTCCGCACGTCACCCACCTTCCAGTGGCCAAAGACCCTTAGGCTCAGGAGGCAGCCCAAATACCCTCGAAAGATCGCGCCCAGGAGAAACAAGCTTGACCACTATGCCATCATCAAGTTCTCCCTGACCACTGAGTCAGCCATGAAGAAGATAGAAGACAACAACACACTTGTGTTCATTGTGGATGTCAAGGCCAACAAGCACCAGATCAAACAGGCTGTGAAGAAACTCTATGACATAGATGTGGCCGAAGTCAACACCCTCATAAGGCCTGATGGAGAAAAGAAGGCATATCTTTGATTGGCTCCTGATTATGATGCTCTGGATGTCGCCAACAAAATTGGGATCATCTAAACTCAGTCCAGCTGGCTAATTCTAAATATACTTTTTCCACCATAAAAAAGTCTCTCCTTACACAAGCTGACCAGTCATTCTTTTTTTGTAATGTTTTTATTATTATTTTATTATGAATAAAGTCATTTTTTTATCCATGTATGCACTTGTTCAAACTCCCTTCACCCTCCTGCCTAATGGATGAGGCATTGGCCTCCTACATCACATTGTACTGGAAATTGAAAACTTTTTTATTTAACTGTGATATGAATATCTAGTATTATTACTTCTTTATCATTTCCTAAATGAGGAGATGTAGATTTTTGCTTCCTCATTTTCTACATGAAAGAACATCTATAATTCTCATTTGGCATAATGTATTACTGAGAAAATGACATTTGAGATTTAATTAGGATCATATTGTGTTTATTAGTGTCAAATTCCCATCACATTAACTCATTGATTTGTCTTGAGTTTGGGAAGCACAAGTGGCTTAGTTAAGCTAGGAAGTGTTTTAGACATGTACTGCCTGTACCATTACATAATAGAACTAACTGTTATATACATGCTTCTTAATGCAAAAAAATGAAATTTCAAAATAAAAGCAAATTCTCTAAAAATCAAAATATTTAAAAAAATGAAGAGAAAAATTCTCTTCAATGAAAAGACATTTGTAACTGATGCATCCATATTCATTATTACTAGAAAAAATTACTTTTTAAGTGACATTTTGGTAAGAAAAAAAAAGATGAAGACAAAATGTCATACAGCAGCTGCTTGGTGGTGCTAGAAGGTGTTATATTTATTGGTGAACTGACACCTGTCAGTGGTGGTCATCTATTTGATTAAATTTATGGTATAATGAACTGCTGTTCTTTAAGTCTTGGTTTTCTAGCATACATTTTATATGAGTGTAAAGTCATGGGAAAATAGTCAGTGTTATAGCCACATGCATTAAGATATATTTTTTTATGGTAGAAAAAAAATAAAATATTTATTAACTATACTTTATGCCATGGACTAATAACCAAATTTTTCAAAGAATTGAAGAAACCAAATATCAAGAAAAATACTAAAGAAAATAGGCAATCAACAATTAAGTTAATGAATTGAACAGGTAGTTTTCAAATAAAGAAGACAAATGCCAATAAATAAATTTAAAAATGTTCAAAATTCAATAATAGCTGTCAAGGAAGTAGAGATTAAACCTTTATTGAGACACTACCTCATACTAGTCAGAATGACAACTATCAAGAATCTGATTTAAAAAATATTAGAAAGAATATGGAAAGAAATCCTTATTCACTGTTGGTGGAGGTGAAAATTAATATAAATGTTGTAGAAATCATACTAGAGATTCTTCAAAAAATTAAAAATGGAGCTAACACATTCTAATTTTGAAGTGTTTTCATTGTTTCCCAACAATTTCAACTTCAAACAGTACAAAAAAATGTGGATTTACAGCTTCTTGAAAATCAGAAAATTTGACAATAAAGGAAAGATATTCCCAACAATAACAACTGAGAAATAGTGAATTTTGGCACATGTGTACTTTGTAGTTTACTCTAGACGCTAGCACATTTTAATGTTTCCTCATTCCACATTAACTTTCTTTTTTTGTTTTTTTCTTCTTTATTTATTTTGTATTTATCAAAAAAGCAGGAAAATGAATTTAAAATGCTGAAAAGTTAACAATAACTATAAAGAAGATAAAAATCATAAGCATGACTTATCAAGGGTGATAATGCAATAAGATTGCTACACATATATTTAACTTGTGTTAGGCTTTCCCTCTGAATTTTTTTTTCATCCCTGTATATCCTTATTCAAGGTCCCTTCCCCGTTCCACCACATCAGGTCATTTTACTTCTCCATACCTCCCCATTCCCTCCCTGGGCAGGGGGCAGACAGTCCTATGGTCCCACTGAACCAATATTGCTTGGATCAGTCTCCACTCCTGGCCAAATCCAGTTTTGTCCACCCTCCTTCAAGAGTGAGTCAGGTGTTCCTATAGTTGGAGTGGGGTTCGAAGGGTCAGTCCAGGGTGTTTCTGATCCCAATTTGTTCAGTGGTTGTGGTTTGCAGCTTGGGCATGTTTGGCTTTTTATCTTGTTTGTTTGTTTAGAGACCACTACTGAGTGAGAACATACCCTGCTTATCTTTCTGAGATTGTGATACCTCACTCAGGAGAATATTCTCCAAATCCATCTATTTGCCTGCAAATTTTAGGATATCATTTTTTCTTACTGCTGAGTAGTATTCCATTGTGTAGATGTACCACAGTTTGTTAATCCATTCTTCAGTTGAGGGACATCTAGGTTGTTTCCAGGTTCTTGCTATTACAAATAATGCTGCTATGAACATAGTTGAGCTAATACTTTTGGAGTGTGAATGTGCCTCTTTAGGGTATACACCCAGAA
>PVIH01004085.1:0-86446 GCA_004025045.1 Sigmodon hispidus | reverse complement strand
GCAATATTCTGAGAAACTGCCACATTGCATTCCAAAGTGGCTGAACAAGCTTACACTCCCACCAACAATGGAGGAGTGAATCAACGAACCTAAGAGTTGGTTTTTTGAGAAAGTTAACAAGAGAGATAAGCCCTTAGCCAAACTAATCAAAAAGCAGAGAGAGAGTGTTCAAATCAGCAAAATCAGAAATGAAAAGGGGGACATAACAGCAGACCCCGAGGAAATACAGGAAATTATCAGATCATATTTTGAAAATCTGTATTCCACAAAAATGGAAAACCTAGAAGAAATGGACAGCTTTCTGGACAGGTACCATCTACTAAAATTAAATGAAGATCAGATTAATTGCCTAAACAGGCCTATAACCCTTAAGGAAATTGAAGCTGTCATTAAAAACCTCCCCCAAAATAAAAGCCCTGGTCCAGATGGTTTCAGTGCCAAATTCTACCAGTCATTCAAAGAAGAATTACTACCGTTAATCCTCAAACTATTTCACACAGTAGAAACTGAAGGAATATTGCCAAATTCCTTTTATGAGGCCACAATCACCCTAATACCCAAGCCACTCAAAGACACAACAAAGGAGAATTACAGACCAATTTCCCTCATGAATATTGATGTTAAAATTCTCAACAAAATTTTGGCAAATCGTATACAACAATGTATAAAAGACATCATCCACCACGACCAAGTAGGCTTCATTCCAGAAATGCAGGGCTGGTTTAACATACAAAAAACTGTAAATGTTATCAATCATATAAACAAACTAAAGGAACAAAACCACATGATCATATCCTTAGATGCGGAAAAAGCCTTTGACAAAATCCAACACTCCTTTATGATTAAAGCCCTGGAGGGGTCAGGAATACAGGGAGAATACCTAAATATAATAAAGGGAATTTACAAGAAGCAGACTGCCAGTACCAAACTTAATGCAAATAAAAATGCAAAGCAATCTCAGTAAAGTCAGGAACTAGACAAGGATGTCCTCTCTCCCCTTATCTATTCAATATAGTTCTCGAAGTTTTACCTATAGCAATAAAGGATCGAAAAGAGATTAAGGGGATAAATTGGAAAAGAAGAAGTGAAGCTATCTCTATTTGCAGATCATATGATTGTATACATAAGTGACCCACAAAATTCTTCCAAGGAACTGCTACAGCTGATAAACACCTTCAGCAATGTAGCAGGATGCAAGATTAACTCAAAGAAATCAGTAGCCCTTCTATACACTAGAGATAGAAGAGCTGAAAAAGAAATAAAGGAAACATTACCCTTCATAATAGCTGCAAATAGTATTAAATACCTTGGAGTAACTGTAACCAAAGAAGTAACATACCTATTTGACAAAAATTTTAAATCACTGAAGAAAGAAATTGAGGAGGATATCAGAAAATGGAAAGCTCTCCCATGTTCCTGGATTGGTAGGATCAACATAGTAAAAATGGCAATTCTACCAAAGGCAATCTGCAGATTCAATGCATTGTCTATCAAAATCCCAACACAATATTTTTTGGACCTTGAAAGAACTATACTCAATTTCATTTGGAATAACAGGAAAGCCAGGATTGCCAAAAAAAATCTTACTGAACAAAAGAACCTCAGGAGGTATCACCATCCCTGATTTCAAGCTATACTATAGAGCTACAGTAATAAAAACAGCCTGGCACTAGCATAAAAATAGACTTGTGGACCAATGGAATAGAATTGAGGATCCAGACATTAACCCAAGAACCTATGAACACCTGATTTTTGACAAAGAGGCCCAAAACATTCAATGGAAAAAAGATAGTATCTTTAACAAATGGTGTTGGCATACCTGGATGGAAGTGTGTGGGAAAATGCAAATAGATCTGAGCCTGTCACCCTGCACAAAACTCAAATCCAAGTGGATCAAAGACCTCAACTTAACCCCAACCACTTTGAACTTGATAGAAAAGAAAGTGAGAAATACACTTCTATAAATTGGCACAGGCGACCACTTCCTAAATATAACACCAGTGGCACAGACACTAAGATCAACCATCAATGAGTGGGATCTTCTGAAGCTAGGAAACTTCTGCAAAACCAAGAACACTGTCAATAGGACAAAACGCCAGCCTACAGAATGGGAAAATATTTTCACCAACCCTATAAGTGATAGAGGACTGATCTCTAAGACATATAAAGCGCTCAAGAATTTAGAGCCCAAAACCTTAAATAACCTTATCAAAAAATGGGGTACAGATCTAAAAAGGGAATTCTCAGCAGAGGAACTACAAATGGCTGAATGGCACCTGAAAAAGTGCTCTTCATCTTTAGCCATCAGAGAAATGCAAATCAAAACTACTTTGAAATACCACCTAACACCTGTTAGATGGGCTAGGATAAAAGGCACAGATGACAGCCTATGTTAGAGAGGATATATGAAGATATATTTAAGAGATTACCAGGAATTCACTAAGTGACCTTCAAAACAGATAGGAATTGTGATTATGAGCTCTCCAGCCTGAAACATCAAGTAAGAGCATTTGGGTAGGAAAAGTTGATTGCATTATCAACCACATATGGTGAAATTGCATTACTTATGGTCTGTGCCTATTTATAGACTTTTATGAGGTCAGACTCACATACAATTTTTTTTTAATTTCCACAGAGAACAGTACAAATTAAGTATAGTCAAACTGATGAAAAAAGCACACACACACACATATATATATATCAGTGATCATGACAGTAGATATAGAATATGAATTATTATGCAGATATATATAACACCAGCATGGCTCAGTAGACCATTGCACAGGAATGCCAAGTTTCCTGAGATTAATATATTTATTGAATTCTATTGTTTTTCTGGTGTATGTTTTTGGTACCTTGTTGAGAATTATATGGTTGTAGCTGTGTGAGATGATTGTGTGGTCCCTTATTTTGTTGTGTTTTCAGTATATCAAATTTTGTGTCAATACAATGTGGTTTATATTTCTGTTTCTATCATATGATTTGAAGTCAGGTATTGTGATACATTGAGTGTTGCTCTTTTGCATATGGTGCTTATGTTTTTCTAGAGACTTTTGGGCTTTCATATAAATTCTTTGTTCTGTTTTGTTTTCTACTTATGAGGATGATGTGTTTATTGCACCTGTATTTTGCTTTCAATCAGAACCATGTTCACATTATTAACTCTGTTGATCCATGTAGATGAAGGTCTTTCCATCTGTTTGTGGTGTGTTCAATTTATTTCTTCAGTGGTCTATGGTTTTCATCAGCAATAGAATATTATATCCACTGGGAGAAGGAAACAATCTGCTTCAGAAAACTTTACAACTAATCAGGAAAAACATCCCATTTGGACACATTTATTCACTTTAGCACTGTTGCATAGGTCACAAAAGACAACCACGTAAGCAAGTAACAATGGGTCTATGCTAAACAGCGATTGCTTTTTATTTTCTTTTAGACATTCTAGTGAGTTAATCATGCAACTTCTCTTCCAGGAGCAATGAACCAGAAATTGTTTGTTCACACAAGTAAGGATGAGACAGAAGAGAAAGAAGATATTTTGCATGGAGAGATTGTGTTTCTTTTCAATTTAAAAAATGATGAGTGAAAAAGAAATGCAGTGAGATACTTGTGTTTTCCAATGCCCTTTACACTTGAAATTTAGTCTAAGATGATGTGTGGCTATTAATTGAGTAAAATGTTTTGTAATGTACATTATAAAAATCATTTCAGTGATTTGTTGCATCTCATACTCTGATATTACCTGTAGCCAAATTGTCCTGCTGTTCTTTGTGTTAGGCAAGATAGAAAAGGAAAGTGAGAAGCAAAAAGCAAGAATAACCAACAGTTACTCTGTCACTTGGCAAGGACGGCATATCAGATATACACAGAAGCCAGTTCTGGGGCAATAGCTATTTCTAAAATGGAAGAGCTTTTAAAAATATTATTTTAATTAAAAATTATTTAATTTATATTTTGAGATCAGCATATAATTGTACATTTTATTAATTCTTGTTGTATACATGCATACATATGTATATACCTCTCCTCTCTCTCTCTCCCTCTCTTTTTCTCTCTCTCTTGCACATGTGTGTTCCTACATGAAATAGTTTTCTCCAAAGAAGACTGTTTATTAGAAAATACTAATTTTTTATAAAATACCAAATAGACATTCCTGAAAACATATACATACATATAACATTACATAGAGTGAGTATGTTGTATTTATGTGTTTAGAAAAATACTTTTACTGGAAGCCTATCTGCAGTGAGATGAAGGACAGATACACACCTGTCTTCCCAATAGGTTAAAGAATTAAAGCTCTTAGGACTGATGAAATATTTGCAATAAGACACTTTGGAAAAATAAATATAGTTTCTATTTCTAAATGGAAATGTGAAATATAAGATGAAAATACGTATATGCTCATGTGCATTCACCTACACACAAGCACACACTCACACACACACACACACTCACACATGTAATAATGCTGGTTGCATAGTGCTGATTCTTGTGAAAAGATATATTTTCCAGCCCAATTTCATGTTTTCTTTAAGATACTCATTAGTGTGAGGTTGCTGTCTGATGAATGTCCCAGTGCATGAAGTTACTCTAACCTAGCACACAAAGGCAAAAAGAGAACCAGAAATTCAGAAACTCACTTCGAATTCCACTGAATCTGTCCTGGCTGTGATTTTAACTGTCGAAGAAACATCATTAGGTGAAGCAGATTCAATTAAGTGTGAATTTAAATATTGATTAAGCCAATAAATTTCTGCTTTTACATTCATTATTTTTTGTACCTAGTCTATAGTATGGCACAGAGTTAACATAGTAGTTGCACTAAACAACCTGGAAATATCTGGGTTTCAGTATCTGTTCTCCAGATGTCTACTCTTACATTGATAATTAACATCCATGCTAAAATAAAATGAAATGATGTTTAAAATGCTAAAGAAATATGTCATTTTCTCTTTAAAAAGATGTTTTCAATTGAGATAACATCATCAGTAAAAATTTGTGGGTTCTCTCCCTGTGCAAACAACTGCAGATCACTATTGACTTTTGGAGAAAATACTACCAGAGATGGATCTTCTCATTGCTGGTTGTCTGATATGAAGTGGTGAGCCCTGAGACTCTATAGACAGAAACAATCAAAATGGTAACACCAAGGTGTGTGTGTGTGTGTTTGCGTGTGTGTGTTTCGGGAGGTGGGGGTGGGGTCGTGTGCTGATACACACACACAAATACATGTGTCTTTTTGTCGTATGATTTTTTTTACCCACTGCTATATGTTAACAGAGAATAAGAACAAGGTACTTAAAGGATGGGGAAGCTAAATTTAAGCTCTACAGATAGTCTGAGTGAACTTGTAAGGACTTACAATATACTGTAGAACAATTGTGACTGGAAAAGACAAGTCAGGGAATAACGGAGTACCCTCAAGACTGAGCAGATTCCATCTAAAGGACAAATAATAAATGTTGAAACAAAATAATAAATATGTCTCCTAAACAGTACCGTAACATAGAGGAGAGACGTGGTTTACAAGCTGTGACTTAGGGTTCCATCCTTCATACTACAGTAAATAAACAAATACATAAATAACAAAATAATAAATTATTATGGAAAAGATGAAAGTATTGAGTAAACATTTGACTAATTGCTTATTTTATGTAATTTACATGCTAATATTATTAAACGTTTGAAAAATCAAAGGGTATTTTGTGATATTAAAATATCTATGAAACTCAAATTTTGATGTTGGTATATAAACATCATTAGAGTTTGGGAATTTTTAATATATAAAAGTCACTTGGTACTTATTTATTACAATAGTGTTACACATAATATTTAAATAATATATTAATTGCTAAAAACTGAATAGTTAATTTTCCTTAATATAGCTTTATATACTAATATAAATTTTCAACTAAATAGTACTGAAACTAGATGTGATGGCATATATCTTTAATTTCAGCATTTTGGTGGTAGAAGCTGGTAGTTCTCTGTGAGTTCCAGGCCAGTCAGGGAGACATAGTGGAAACTAATACCCCCCTAAAAACAAACACAAGGGAAAATGCTAAGTAGCCAAGGATGTTTCCACAGACATGGACTCCTGGCTACTTGAAAGGAAGAACTAGGAAGATGGTAAATTCAAATATAGCTTGGGCAATTTAACAGTATATTTGAAAATTAAAAAAAATCAAAAGAGGGGTAGGAATAAAGCTCAGAGTAATAGTACTTTTCTTAACACATATAAGACCCCCAAATGCAGTCTTCAATACTAGAAAATAAATATTGAAAATAAAATATTTTTTGATTACTTCAATTCAATCAATAAGTAGTTTTAAATTAATAGAATTGTTTAGTCTTCACCTGGAAGCAGTATGAATCCTGTGTTTTTTAATTGTACTTATAGGTCATTAAATTACCCTGTAGTTATTTAAGGGTTGCTGACAGAACAAGTGGTTCCTACATCAGAGGTTGCAGTTTATCACTCATAGCACTAATATTAATTATTTAAACCTGCTTCTGTATCATGGTAACGCCAGGTATAAACAATACTAATGACACAGTGAGATGTGTCATAAAATAAAATTATGAGCTTAGGAATCCCAAATCCCCAATCAGCTATTCCAATCAAATCTTCTGATTTCATTCCTCTTCTGAAAGTAATATTAACTGTACCATGCTTTGAAAGAAAGCACTCCCCCAATTGTTGCTTCAGGGGAAGGGATTATCTTTGTTTGCTGTGCAAATGTGCTGCAGATTGTGTAGGACACATGCTCACATGTGGTCTGCTTAGAGGTCATACAGAAATATAAGAGAACCATAAAAAGTAAACTCAAAATTAGACCTGCCTCTATTTTGACATGTTCCTCCTTTTTGGCAAATATCCCAATAATATATCACTCCCAGTATTTTAATTGAATTCACTTCCAGAGTCTGGAACCAGCAACCTGTCGATGCCTCATGTTAGTCTAAAGAAGAGCTATTTAGTGAAGATCTGAGCAAAAGTGATGTCAAATGGTGCAAGTACCTTTACTGTGACAGTTCTAATCCTCTGCTTCAGTCCTTTTGTCCTTGACAGTGAATAGTGGAAACAATTCTCTACACCACAAAAATATTGATTATACTATATTGAGAGGGAGAAAGGGATAGCAGGATGGAGAAAGGGAGATAGATAGAGAAAGATAAAGATCTAACTTTCCTGTTTATTTTATCTTTCTGTTTGCTGATCTACACATCCAAGTAAAAGAACAATATACATGTTTCAACATTTTTCTTATGTCTGAGGATCTGTAATAAGTGAATGAGGTTTATACATATGTTCTTTTTATTATCTATTCATTCATCATTTCTATTAATATATAAAATACACATTTGTACAGAAATTTCTTTTTTGATATTTTTGTACATTTCTTTTTTTCTTCTTTATTTATTTTGTATTTATCAAAAAAAAACAGTAAAATGAATTTAAAATGCTGAAAAGTTAACAATAACTACAAAGAGGATAAAAATCATAAGCATGACTTATCAAGGGTGATAATGCAAATAAGATTGCTACACATATATTTACTTTGTGTTCAGCTTTCCCTCTGAATATTTTTTTTCCATCCCTGTATATATCCTTATTCAAGGTCCCTTCACCCTCCCACCACATCAGGTCATTTTACTTCTCTGAAAATCCCCATCCCCTCCCTGGGCAGGGAGTAGACAGTCCTATGGTCCTACTGACCCAATAATGTTTGGATCAGTCTCCAATCCTGGCCAAATCCAGTTTTGTCCATCCTCCCTCAAGAGTGAGTCAGGTGTTCCTATAGTTGGAGTGGGGGTCGAAGGGTCAGTCCAGGGTGTTTCTGATCCCAAGCTGATCAGTGGTTGTGGTTTGCAGCTTGGGCATGCTTGTTTTTTTGCTAGTTTGTTTGTTTAGAGACCACTACTGAGTGAGAACATACCCTGCTTATCTTTCTGAGATTATGATAACTCACTCAGGAGAATATTCTCCAAATCCATCTATTTGCCTGCAAATTTTAGGATATCATTTTTTCTTACTGCTGAGTAGTATTCCATTGTGTAGATGTACCACAGTTTGTTAATCCATTCTTCAGTTGAGGGACATCTAGGTTGTTTCCAGGTTCTTGCTATTACAAATACTGCTGCTATGAACATAGTTGAGCTAATAATTTTGGAGTGTGAATGTGCCTCTTTAGGGTATACACCCAGAAGTGGTATTGCTGGGTCCTTGGGGAGATTGATTCGCAATTTTCTGAGAAACCACCATACTGCGTTCCAAAGTGGCTGAACAAGCTTACACTCACACCAACAATGGAGGAGTGTTTCCCTTGCTCTGCATCCTCTCCAACATAGGCTGTCATCTGTGCCTTTTATCTTAGTCAATCTAACAGGTGTTAGGTGGGTATCTCAAAGTTGTTCTGATTTGCATTTCTCTGATGGCTAAAGATGATGAGCACTTTTTCTGGTGCCTTTTAGCCATTTGTAGTTCCTCTGCTGAGAATTCCCTTTTTAGATCTGTACCCCATTTTTTGATAGGGTTATTCAAGTTTTAGGGCTCTAGATTCTTGAGGTCTTTATATAACTTAGAGATCAGTCCTCTATCACTTGTAGGGTTGGTGAAAATATTTTCCCATTCTGTAGGCTGTCGTTTTGTCCTATTGACAGTGTCCTTGGCTTTGCAGAAGTTTCCTAGCTTCAGGAGATCCCACTTATTGATTGTTGGTCTTAGTGTCTGTGCCACTGGTGTTATGTTTAGGAAGTGGTCGCCTGTGCCAATTTGTAGAAGTGTATTTCCCACTTTCTTCTCTGACAAGTTCAAAGCGGCTGGGTGTAAGTTGAGGTCTTTGATCCACTTGGATTTGAGTTTTGTGCAGGGTGACAGGCTCGGATCTATTTGAAGTTTTCCACACACTTCCATCCAGCTATGCCAACATCATTTGTTAAATATACTATCTTTTTTCCATTGAATGTTTTGGGCCTCTTTGTCAAAGATTAGATGTTCATAGATTTTTGAGTTAATGTCTGGATCCTCAATTCTATATCATTGGTCCACAAATCTGTTATTATGCCAGTACCAGGCTGTTTTTATTACTGTAGCTCTATAGTATAGCTTGAAGTCAGGGCTGGGATACCTCCTGAGGATTTTTGTTGAGTAAAATTGTTCTGGCAATCCTGGCTTTCCTGTTATTCCAAATGAAATTGAATATTATTCTTTCATGGTCCAAAAAATATTGTGTTGGGATTTTTATGGGCAGTGCATTGAATCTTCAGATTGCCTTTGGTAGAATTGCCATTTTTACTATGTTGATCCTACCAATCCAGGAATATGGGAGAGCTTTCCATTTTCTGATATCCTCTTCAATTTCTTTCTTCAGTGATTTAAAATTTTTGTCAAATAGATCTGTTACTTTTTTGGTTATACTTACTCCAAGGAACTTAATACTATTTGCAGCTATTATGAAGATTAATGTTTCCTTTATTTCTTTTTCAGCTCTTCTATCTCTAGTGTATAGAAGGGCTACTGATTTCTTTGAGTTAATCTTGTATCCTGCTACATTGCTGAAGGTGTTTATCAGCTGTAGCAGTTCCTTGGAAGAATTTTGTGGGTCACTTATGTATACAATTATATGATCTGCAAATAGAGATAGCTTCACTTCTTCTTTTCCAATTTATCCCCTTAATCTCTTTTCGATCCTTTATTGCTATAGGTAAAACTTCGAGAACTATATTGAATAGATAAGGGGAGAGAGGATATCCTTGTCTAGTTCCTGACTTTACTGAGATTGCTTTGCATTTTTCTCCATTAAGTTTGGTACTGGCAGTCTGCTTCTTGTAAATTCCCTTTATTATATTTAGGTATTCTCCCTGTATTCCTGACCCCTTCAGGGCTTTAATCATAAAGGAGTGTTGGATTTTGTCAAAGGCTTTTTCTGCATCTAAGGATATGATCATGTGGTTTTGTTCCTTTAGTTTGTTTATATGATTGATAACATTTACAGTTTTTCGTTTGTTAAACCCGCCCTGCATTTCTGGATGAAGCCTACTTTGTCGTGGTGGATGATATCTTTTATACATTGTTGTATACGGTTTGCCAAAATTTTGCTGAGAATATTTTCATCAATATTCATGAGGGAAATTGGTCTGGAATTCTCCTTCTTTGTTGTGTCTTTGAGTGGCTTGGGCATTAGGGTGATTGTGGCCTCATAAAAGGAATTTGGCAATATTCCTTCAGTTTCTACTGTGTGAAATAGTTTGAGGAGTAATGGTAGTAATTCTTCTTTGAATGTCTGGTAGAATTTGGCACTGAAACCATCTGGACCAGGGCTTTTATTTTGGGGGAGGTTTTTAATGACAGCTTCAATTTCCTTAAGGGTTATAGACCTGTTTAGGTAATTAATCTGATCTTCATTTAATTTTAGTAGATGGTACCTGTCCAGAAAGCTGTCCATTTCTACTAGGTTTTCCATTTTTGTGGAATACAGATTTTCAAAATATGATCTGATAATTCCCTGTATATCCTGGGGGTCTATTGTTATGTCCCCCTTCTCATTTCTGATTTTGTTGATTTGAACACTCTCTCTCTGTTTTTTGATCTGTTTGGCTAAGGGTTTATCTATCTTGTTTACTTTCTCAAAGAACCAACTCTTAGATTCATTGATTCTTTGTATTGTTCTTTTTGTTTAAATTGTATTGGTGATTTCAGCTCTAAGTTTGATTATTTCCTGCCATCTACTCCTTCTAGGTGAGTTTGCTTCTATTTGTTCTAAGGCTTTCAGCTGTGCTGTTAGGTCTCTAGTGTGGGATTTCTCAAGGTTTTTCATATAGGCATCTAGCGCTATGAATTTTCCTCTTAAGACTGCTTTCATTGTGTCCCACAAGTTTGGATACGTTGTAGATTCGTTTTCATTGAATTCTAGGAAGAATTTGATTTCTTTCTTAATTTCGTCCTTGACCCAGAGATGGTTCAGTTGAGTGATGTTTAATTTCCATGAGTTGGTAGGCTTTTATGGGTTTTGATGTTGTTGAACTCTAACTTTAGGCCCTGGTGGTCCGATATGTTACAAGGGATTATTTCCATTTTTTTGTATCTGTTGATTTTTGCTTTATGACCAATTATGTGGTCAATTTTGGAGAAAGTTCCATGAGGAGCTGAGAAATATGTATATTCCTTTGCCTTTGGGTGGAAGCTTCTGTAGATATCAATTAAATCCATTTGCATCATAACCTCTTTTAGACTCCTTATTTCTCTGGTGAGACTCTGTCTGGTTGATCTATCCAGGGTTGAAAGTGGGGTATTGAAGTCTCCCACTATTAGGGTGTAAGAATTGATGTGAGATTCGAGCTTTAGCAGTGTTTCTTTTACATAAGTAGGTGCCCTTATATTAGGGGCATAAATATTTAAGATTGAACTCTCCTCTTGACCAATTTTTCCTGTGATGAATAAGTAGTGACCATCTTGGTCCCTTTTAATTGCTTTTAGCTTAAAGTCTACTTTGTTAGATATTAGGATTGCAACCCCTGCTTGTTTCTAGGACCGTTTGACGGGAAAATCTTTTCCCAACCCATTAGTCTAAGCCTGTGTCTGTCCTTGCGGTTGAGGTATGTTTCTTGAAGGCAACAGAAAGATGGCTTCTGTTGTTGTATCCAACTTGTTAGTGTGTGACGTTTTATAGGAGAGTTGAGACCATTGATATTAAGGGAAATTAGTGACCATTGATTCATATTTCCTGCCATTTTTGGTGGCAACTTGTTTGTATTTCCTTTCTTTAGATTATTCTTCTGTGGACTTATTGATTGTTTGTGATTTCGTGGGTGTTTCTGGGGTCCTTAGGTTGGAGTTTTCCCTCTAATACTCTCTGTAGTGCTTGATTGGTAGATAGCTATTCTTTCAGTCTGACTTTGTCCTGAAATACCTTGTTTACTCCATCAATGGTGATTGATAATTTTGCAGGGTATAGTATTCTAGTTTGGCAGCCATGTTCTTTTAGCATCTGTATAACTTCTGACCAAGCCCTTCTAGCTTTCATCGTTTCCATTGAATAGTCAGGCATTATTCTGATGGGTCTTCCTTTATATGTGAGTTGGCCCTTTTCTTTTGCAGCTCCTAAAATTTTTTGTTTGTTCTGTATGTTTTGTGGCTTGATTATAATGTGGCATGCTGACTTTTTTGGGGATCATATCTATTTGTTGTTCTGTAAGCTTCTTGTATCTTTATAGGCATTTCCTTCTTCAGGTGAGGGAAGTTTTCTTCTACAATTTTATTGAAAATATTATCTGTGCATTTGAGCTGGTATTCTTCTCCTTCTTCTATTCCTAATATTCTCAAATTAGTTCTTTTCATGGTGTCCTAGATTTCCTGAACATTTTGAGTTATAGCTTTTCTAGTTTTACTCTTTTCTTCGACTGATATATCTAATTGAGCTACTGAGTCTTCCACTTCAGAGATTCTATCTTCCATCTCTTGAATTCTGTTTGTTATGCTTGTATCTGTGGTTCCAGCTTTTTTCTTCAGGTTTTCTATTACCATCTTTGCCTCATTTTGTGCCTTTTTTATTGCTTCCATTTCAGCTTTTAGTTCCTGGCATGTTTCTTTCATAGATTTGTTCATCTCTTCCAATTTTTTTGTTTGTATTTTCTTCTATTTCTTTAAGACTATTTTTCATATCTTCTTTTAGAGCTTCGATGATCATCAAAAAGGAATTTTTGGTGTTGCTTCCTTCTGTTTCCTCTTCATTGCTCAGTTCATGTCTTGTATTTGTAAGATTGCCACTCTCTTCTGGTGTTACTATGTTTTTCTTTGTATTATAATGTAATTTTTTGCACTGACGTTTGCCCATGGCTTCAGTGGTTCACGATTAGATGGCTCCTGGTCAGTTGTGGCACTCGGGCTTGTGTGCCTCCTGTCACCTCTCTGGGCAGGGTCTGAATCTGTCCTTCAAAGATTCCAGAAGTTATCTGTTCCCTTAGTAGTAGGTTGAGGTGGGTAATCGTGCAAATTCCCTCAGCAGCAGCTCTGGGTATGGTGAGAGACAGACTTTATCTGCCCCTGCTACAGAGTTCACTGGGACTCTGCAGACAGCACTTGGTCCCCGAAGCGGAACCAGAACCGATGGGCTACCTTTACATTCTAAGACCATGTCCCTCAAACAAGTTAGGTGATGGCTGAAGTAGATTTACCTGTGAATCCCTGGGCTGTCCTTTGGTTGTAGTGTTCCAACTATAACATTTGGGATTGTGAATATGTGTAAAGAGGCAACACTGGGTGTCAGAAACATCGAACTTAAAAGTAAATTTTCAAAATTTCCATTAAAAATCATCATACCTTTTAACTTGACTGCTACCTCTTAAGTGGCACAGAGAAAAGGGCCCTTGGGGACAACTATATCTGCTGGCTGATCTGCCTTGCTAAAATGTATGAGCCACAATGAAGAAATTGAGCCAGAGTCTGGAATATTTTGAGAAAAAAATTAGGTCTCTCTTTTGCTCCTAAGCCAGGTGTCTGTCTATGGAAAAAATAGGGCAGGTTCATTGTAAAAAAAACCTTCATTATTGGTTCACAGTTGTGTGTGATTTTAACAGCCATTCCTGAGTGAAATATTCTGTGAAAGCAACAGAGAAACACACATAGAATTCTATGTGCCACAGGTTTGATTTAATCTGTTGATCAAGCTGAAGCAGGTCACATTTTAACTTATAAAATTGCAACAACAGTTTTGGTTTTTAAGAATTCACAGGCAAATAGATAGATTTAAGTCCTCCTGATCGAGGTATTACAAACCCAGAGAGATAAGCAGGGGAATGTACTCACTTATTAGAGGACTTTAATCAAAAAGCAAAGAACATCCAAGCTGCAAACCACAACCACTGAACATCTTGGAATATGATGGATCTTGGACTGGCCCCTTGAAGCCCATTCCCCCAGTGGAACACCAGACACAGTCTTGATATTAGGATGAGGAAAATGGACTTGCCTGGAGTGAATGCTAAAGTAATAAATCTTGGGACCTCTTGCCCTTTCTGGGGAGAAGATAAGGAGATAGGGAGAAGAGAGTTCTACTAGCAAAGAAAACAATGCAAGGAACTAGTGCTTTAGTAAAGGGAATTAAAGCAAAAGGGAGAAACAGAGCTTTTTATATCAATTCTTCTACTCCAATGGGAGAAATGCTGAACAGCCAGGGTGGGAAAATTTCTAGGCCGTTGTGTTTTTAAATTGACCTTTGCCAAATGAAAGTTGAACTTTTGTCTTACATCACGATAGGAAGTAGTGTTACAACTTCAGAAAGTTGTTCACATAAGTGAGATTTCTAACTTTCCAAAAAAATAAAGAGGCAGAAATCTATTTCCTAAATTGTTTCATATTGAAGGGCTGACTCACATGTCTTTGAAAAGAAGTTCTGGGTTAGAAAACTAGTGTGAAAGTTTTTTTTAAAAAAGAGAAACTGAATCCCAAGGGGCAGATATAAATGACAGCACTAAGTTTCTAAAGCAATGGTTTTAAGAAAATTGGCAGGAAAAACTCCTTTAATGGAATATTTTGGGATCAATTATAATCAGGATGAGAAGGGGACCTGTGTAGGCAGGTATGACCCTCTTGAGATCAATCATGCCACCTCAGTCAGTTGTGGGGACCACATATAACCTTAGGATTTAGTAATAAAATCTGATGCAAGCCAGTCTGTCAGAAGAGATAAAGATCCTTATCTAAATCTGTATGTCTTCCTGATAAGTGATATTAATTGATCAATTCTCGCAGAGGTGCCAACTCAAGCTATTTAACAATATTCTTTGTAGAAGAAAAACAGATTTCATTCTTTTGTGTGAAGTCCAAGATGGAGTGTATATTTCCATGTTGTCTGTGCAGGTACATAATGTCAACATGGATGAAACTTTGTCTGCAGCTTTATTCTTTTCTTTTTAAAGTATAACATAAAATAATTTAAAATACATATTTGCATCATTAAAATAATGGTCCACAGCATAAACAAATTTAACACATCTTAAATAATATTTAGGTCCTCTGATATTTACAGTAAGAATTTATTTTTTCTCTAAAAAATTATAAAACTAATTTTAGCAATGTTTAAGTTAGTTATTCTGGAATTAACCTGTTTCTTGTTCTATTTCTTTCCTTCAATAATGACAAACACAGGCAAAATAATAAAAAAAATATTATGGCTACATATTTTTTCAGCACACCGAACTCATTAATTACTTTTAAGTTTGAAAATGGCCAACAGTTCAAGTGCATGATCTCTCCTTTTAGAATATTATCTATACTCCAATGACGATGGAACATGCCTTTATTCCCAGCACTTAAGAGGCAGAGGCAGGTAGATCTCTATGTTTGAGGCCAGCTTGGTTTATAGAGCAAGTTCTAAGACTACTATGTTACACAGAGAAACCATGTTAAAATAACTCTCCCTGCCCCCAAAACAGAATATTATTTACAAAACTATTAAAGGAAATTTCATTCATACTGAAATCTTATATTTCCATTAAAGAAAACTGTATTTAAAATTATAGTAATGTTTGTATGTCATATTAAGATATCATAGTGAAGATCCATACTGGAGAATAATAATATCAATGTTAAACCTGGATATATTATCTACTATAAAACTAAACCAGAAGAAATGGATATAAGTTTCTATAAGGTTGTATATAGATGAATATGCAATGGGATATCATGAGACTTAATTTAAACTCCCTCTCTGGAGATTTTATTATTTTAATTTCTAAATATTATATATTTCTAAGTAACAAAGTCACTTCTCAATATACATTTATTCTCTCAGTTGCAAGGCAATAAGGCAAAGTGAAAAAAAATGCAGGGTGTGTGATGAAGTGAGAGATGGACTTTAAAATGCTTCATTGATATAGAAACTGAATGATTTGTAGGATAATAGAGCAGGAAATAATGTTTATCTAAAGTATTTTGTTTAATTTTAGTAGCTTGATTCTTACATATCTCATAAAAACAATAAAACAGCAATTCTGTGAACATCTATGGACAGGCCAAGACATTCTATCTATAATGATTCATTTGGTTATTCTTGGTTGAAAGGACTCTTTTTCTTCCAACCATTGTCAATAGCCTAAGACTCAGAAAAGACAAAGAAATGCATTGATTTGATATTGGACTGGGATGTGAAAAACACCTTGAGTGACAACCCCCATAAGAATAAATATGTCTGCAGACCATGAAGAATACAGACCATGAACAATCAACAGAATTGTCCAATGATTTAAAGGAATAAACCAAAGTTGCAGTCTTTGCTTCAACCCAATACACCCGGAAAGAAGAATGTTATCTCACAGTATATTCTCATTTTTTTCTTATTCTTCTCCCTTTTCTTTCCATTTTATCCATTCCCCTTTTCTTCCCTAATTATCATATCCCCATTCTCCTCTTTGCTATTCCCTCACTTTCTCTTTAATTCCCTTCTCTTACAACTACAAAGTACTACTAGCTGGCTATATTCTACTTGGCCACTTAACAACTGACTCATGGTAGTCATTTAGTTCAGCATGACCCATACCATGACATGTCAAGATAGTAAATCTAATCCTGGATCAGGATGAAAATCCCCACCCCCTGCATGTTAATAGCTCTAGTAGAAAATCAGCTCATCTGCTGGCTATGCCTTAAAACAAAAAAGTCCAAATCTCTAAGATGCTTCTATGGGTAGAGATTGAATTCATAATAGAGAAGATTTAGTCACCAAATGACCAATCATTTTACACGTAATTCTGGAAATGTTTAGTTTTAAATGTGAAGTATATTGTTGTATACTGGACAGCACATCTTTTCTTTCAGCCTTTTGGCTCATATTTCTGCCATATACTCACTATTATCCTAATTATTAAAATATGGCGGCCAGAGAAAGCAAATGATGACTTTACTGCCAAGTCTAATAGTATAGTGGATCTTGTTGTTTAGTAATTATGGTTACAGTAATTATTGTTTCTTTTTGCTATAGGGAATTACTAGCTATGAATCTTACTCAATGGTTCTAAGAAGCTATTTTTGCACATTGGGCCCTAAATTTGTATTGAAATCTATTATCTAGTCCTTCTGGACGGCATTTGGTAATACTATAATTATGACAGTTGAGCTAATTCTTTTGAAATGTCAATCAACATGGTACCATATGTATAACCACGGTTCACACTACCTAACTTTGAATACTCTAACTAAAATTTTGACTGTATTACACTAGAAACTTCCTGCATTTAACTTTTGACAATAGAGAAGATTCTCCATTGAATACTTATGCCATTGGGAAGTGCAAATGTAAGATATGCAAGTAAAATCAATAATAGGCTTAAATTTAGATAAAGAATGAACTTAGTCATAAATAAAGGCTTATTCTATCTTCTCTTTTCCACTGAAAACTTAAATCTCAAAATGTATATTCTAACTTAGTTATCTCCTTTTTTATCTTTTGGATTGTGACTAGAGTATTTATATATGATAAAGCCATAAACTCTAGTATCCTGTTATCTCTGGACAGTGTATATAAATTGATATTTAATTGAATACTTTTTAAGTGTTTTTTTAAATTTACTTAAAAGGGTTTTTTTTTTCATTTTTTATACCAACCACAGTTCCTCCTCTCAGCTGTTCTCCCACTCACCTCCCAGCTTCCAGCCCCTCAACCCTCCCACCTCCCCACCCTATTCTATTCCTCAGTGTATGGCTTCCCATGCGGCATTAACAAAGTGTAACATATCAAGTTATAGCAGAATCAAGCCATTCTCCTTATATAAAGACTGAGCAATGTATCCCTCTATAGGGAATGGGCTCCAGAAAGCCAGTTGATGCACTAGGGCTGAATTCTGGACATACTGCCAGAGGCCTCACAAACTTCCCAAGCCACACAATTGTCATCCATATTCAAAGGAGAGAGGGACAGAGAGGGAAAGCAAAGAAGGAGATATCATGGTAGAGGAGTCATTTTGTGGCTGGAGAGAAACTGGATGCTAGGAAAATTCCTAGAAATCTGCAAGGGCAACACCAGCTAAAAATCCAAGCAACAGTAGAGAGGGTGCCTGAATTGACCTTCCGCTGTAATCAAATTGATGACTAACCTAATAGTTATCATAGAATCTTCATCTAGCTACTGGTGAAAACAGAAGGCAGATCTATACATAAGCACTAGGCCAAGCTCCTAGTCCAGTAGAATAGAGAAATTACACAAGCAAAGGGGACAAGATCATGATGGAAATAGGAAATTTCTATTCCTCTAGGGGGAGTTCACATTTCTACCTATTCTTGATGGAAACCCACAGAAACAGCTGACCCCAGTTTACTAAGGGCTCACTGACTCTAGAATATAGCTAGGGAACCTGCATGAGACTGAACTAGACAGATAGATTTTCTTAAGAACAGAGAGATTATAATATCATCCTAATCATCTTGTGAGCTAATACTGAGATAGAGGTTAAAGAATACTTGCAGTAAAGGGTAACCAGGAAATAAAAAAGGGACACTAGAAACACAAGGCATGCTTGAGTCATTCTAGCAATCATTCACCTACAATTTTTTTGATTTTTTTATTATGAATAAAGAAGTCACATTTTTCTATCCCAGTACATCCTTAATCAAGGTCCCTTCCACCTCCCACCACATCAGGCCATTCTCTCTTCTCCACATCTCCCCATCACACACCCCCCTCCCCGCCCCGGGAAGGTGATCCCAAGATCCCAAGGTCCCAATATTGCTTAGTTCAGCCTCCACTCCTGGCAAATACACTTTTCTCCCCCCAACATCAAGACTGAGTCAGGTGTTCCTCTAGGGGGAGTTCACGTTTCTACCTATTCTTGATCTATAGAAAACTTTATATTTTATGTCAAGGTTTTTATTGCTGGCTTCATTTATTTCAGATCAGATGACTAATTGGTCCAGTAACTAAGATTACATTGAATATGGCTCTGATGATACTTATGTTCCTATTGTCATAGGTACAGCCTTTTCAAAGTCTTTCTGTTATCAGAAGTAGCAACCAAGGCAGCATTGCAGGCAGCATTGTACTACCATTCTTTAATTTTATCTATTTATTCTCAGAATGTATAGGTAAATGCTAGAGGGAGAAATTTCTAGTTCTGCTTCTCTCACTCTTGCCCAACACTTACTTAGGCAACTAGACACCAGTTACCAGACTCCCCATTTCTCAGTTAGTACAGTTGTGGACCCAGGACTTTCATTGTCTAGAAAGCTAAACTTTGGTTAGCATCTTATCCTCCTTGCTATAAATATCATGGATTTTTGAAGCATCTGAACTTTTACCAATTAATAACTCAGGAAATTAGTTTGCTACTTGATTCTAGGAGAATGCCCCTAAAGTAGGTTAGAGATGAAAGTGTTTGTAGAGAGGATCAAATGCACCTGTTGGACCCTTGTCTTTGTTAGGGAATTCTGATAAAAGAAATCCTGTTGGAGGGAAGAATATTCTATTATACTGAATTGTATAGTGCTTCATCTTATTCTTGGAAACATGCAGTTCCACTTTCCAAAGCTGTTGCTCTCTGAATGCTTTGAATGATGCAACAAAGCTAGTATCTCTGTGTTCAGCCCTGAATTTTGACTTCCCCATAAATAGTGTACTAGATATTTTAATTAATATTAAAAGGGGAGTTACATGTTTTAATAGCCTCCCTTTTTTAGTTCTTGTTTCCTGATAACAACGAGGATATAATAGATGGCAATCTACTCCCCTTTAAACTTCAAGAAATTCCTTTATTTGCTCAAGATCAACATTATTTTTATAATCTATGTTGTCTGGTAAGAGATTTGAAGTTTTCATACTTAATTTTTGACCTTCTTAACTTATATTGTTGAATATTAATATTTGTTATATACAATTAACCAATTATTAGAGATTGATACAACTATGTGTATCATATACAATTTTATATATGCACACATATATCATTTTATTAACTAGGTGAGACTGTAATTTAACACAGAGATTCTATAAATATTCATTGATGACTTTCCTATCTTTTAATCTTCCTTGTCTTCTTTTGAGGTAGAAATTGTTTTTGTCTGAATATTTAACTGGCCCTGACTTGATTTGTTTCTGTCTTCATTAACTTATATCTTGAGCTTGCAGTAATTATAACATAAAAGGGAATAGTTATCTATGTTTGAAGCCTGGTTGTTAGCAAGGTGTCTGCATTGTACAACTGTGTTAGGAAAGCCTGGGGAATAGCAAGAGAATGAAATGATGTCAATTATCTTAGCCTCTCATTATTTTTCAAAGTGGTGATATCAGAATTGCTTTCAGGGAGAAGTCACTTTGATCATTTTCATAGGCTTGGAAGTAGATTCTTAGTGACAGGCTGACTTGATACAGTGCCATCCATGGCAGGCAAGATGGCTAGAACAAGAGTCAATCAATAACTTGAAATAAAGCTCAAAATAGAGACCTAGTGGCTTCACCAAGGTGCTATTCAGAAAACACATTTGAATGAGACAAAAACCATGTGGCTGTCACATGTCACTATTTGCTCAACAAATGCTAAATACATTAAAAGATATAAACAAGTTATCAGAAAGCTGTACCTTTCATATGCAGATGAATCACATAAAATCTTCTTTTTATACAAAGTTGAACCAAATACATTTGTGTATTAATCTCTGTTTTCTGTTGTTATTTTATTACATCCGGGAATGCTTGGTCACTAGGGCAAATAATAAATATCTGTTAAAATAAATATAGTTCAAAAATTTAGTAAAATGTGACTTCTAGCATGAGAGATACATTCAAGAACCTTGTTAACACTAATAGTTTAGCAAAGTAACATCAGAGATATGTTAAAGATTAATAGGACAAGTGATTTTTTTGTTTTTCCTTTTTATTATGTATAAAGTCTCATTTTTTAATCCATATATCCCCTTGTTAAAACTCCCTTCCTCCTTGGACCCCTCCCAGTCATTCTCTCTTCTCCCCATGTACTAATCTCCTTCCTAGCATTTTTATATTGGTTAAAGACATCACTATAATAACTAGAATAAATGACAAATGATAAACTGGAATTAAAGCTGTTATTTTGAGGGTGGAAAAGACCATGAAAGAGCTTAGCAGGTATTATAAACCCTGTTTACAAGATAGCTTTGGTTAGATTTCCTGAGAAAATTGAGAGGCTTTTGCATTCAAGAACACAGAAATTTAGAGATAAATCTTGTCAGTAGACATTACTATGCAATAACAGCCTAAGTCAGTGCCTGGGGTCCTCATTCTCTCTATACCTCAAAATCAAATATTGTTTTAGTATTTTAAAATTAGCACTTCTGTTCACTCTCAGATATTCTTAATGAACTACTTATAATTTTTAAAATTTTATACTGAAATCTTTTTTGTCAGGTTACATATTTGAATGAGTATATCTTTACTCTAGAAAAACATATTAAGAAACCCCAGAGGGATTATGAATGTCAGTAACTGACTTGATACAGAATTTACAAAGGAACAGAAGTTATTTATTATGTGAGAATAACAAGGGGACCCCTATAGTTATCTTATTCAGTATTTAATTTTATTACATTGTGGTACAAATTATTGGCCATTCTTTCTGTATTGACAGTTTTTTCTTTCTTTATTAAAACTACAAAGCATAACACTTTTCTTTCTGCTTACTAATTTTTTTAAAGTTTTGTCAAATGTCAATAGTTTCTCTGAATTACAAATCTTAATTTTTCCTTAATATATACTTTACCTTAGGACACATATATTGATGTTACCACTAAGAAAGATGCTACTTCAGTCTGTGTTACAAGAAAGAAGTCTTTTATTGCTTTTCACCGCTTAATGTTAAAACTGTTTAAGACTTTCCTTGTAGGCTCTGTGCAATATTAGCAGTAACTCAGATGTTTATCCCTCTTTGCATATTTGTGATTGTTTTAAAATCACACACTTCTGCCTTCATTTCTCCAGTATTTGTTCTCTTCTTCCTGACTGCTGGATACTTTGCCTAGAACTGGGATGAAGAGTGCAGCTCTATGGTAACCATCACAGAGAGTTTTTCAACACTTAGAGAAGTGGGAGACTTAATGCAACTTTGCAGTCTTATTATTTTGAAGATCTGCTATTCAGAAGAACTTGACCCTTTATCATCTAAGACCTAGGTGGCCAGGCTTTGGGGGCTAGCTGAATTGACTTCCTGTATAAGGCACTTCCATTGCCCTTACAGACTTAAAGGCATCAGTAATGTAAAATTAAACTCTGAAACACATCACTACAGAACTTGTAGAGACATATAGATTATGTATAGTCTACTGTAGGATGTAAATTTATTGGGCTAAGAAAGGCCAAAGTAGTTGTATGCATTGTCTTATTTAATATGGATACAGTGTGAGACTATTGCTATAATCATGACTATTAAGTTTTATTTGTTATGTGCTACTGCATTAAAAATTTTGCAAGAGTTACTTTACTTAATTGTAATTAAAATTCTCTGCTATAAATATGCTTACTATTCTGTCTTAGTCAATTTGGGATGCTACAACAATATAACCTGTCTATATGCAAGAGAAATTTATTTCTCAATTTCAGACCTAGGGAATCTAAAAATAGCAATCATAAATTCTGCATTTTCTAAGGATTCATAGCTTTGTGCCAGGAACATAGTAGTTTCCTATAATGCCCTTAACAAGAGTAATGTTCCAAACACTGTATACATCTCTATTAAAACTTGATCACTTCCCAAAGATAGGGCCTCCTGCCACAATGATGATAAAATTCCAACAAGTAAGAGTGAGGGCTAACAGCTTCAGATCCTAAAATATAGGAATAGAAAACAGAAGTATCCCTTTGAAGTCACACACTTTGTAAGTGGTAGCAAGAGGATTTTATATTAGGCAGACTGGCTCCAAACACTGTCTTCTCCACCACTGTGCTCACTGGATCTCTAAATCTGCACTAATCATCACTTTCCTTTCACAGACAAGGAAAAAGCACAAGGAACACTTGAATAATGTGTAGATGATTACAGACTTGTAAATGCCTGAGTTCCACATTTCAGTCTCATTAGTTTGGACCCTAAATTGGAAAATATTTTGGTGTATCTATCACAAGAAGAGAAACAAATAAGCAAAACCCACAAGTCATTATGAAAGCACTGACTTATTATAGCCAGAAAGTTTATCTTTTCTCCTTTGCAAGCATCTCAATCATTGTCAACTGCCTATGCTAGAAGTGGGAAGACAAACCCTCCATACACTATTCTTCTGAAAGAACAATTCCTTCACATTTGAATCTCAGAAAGTCTTCTTAAATCAAGTCAAATCACTGAGTGTTAGTCCTACTTTTATTTTTATGGTGACATTTGTCTAACTTACAAGCTTTTACATTACAATTTAAATGAGAAATTGGGCTAAAATTGGGAGGTTCACTAATTTTCCTACATATTCTCAGTTCACTATTTCTGAAATTAAATTACCAATAAAATTTGTGATTTTGAGAGTTTTAGTTTCTTTGAAAAGGACAATGTGATGTCATGGACAAAAAGCCAATTATCATTCATTACATTATGATAAAATGTTACAAACTTCTACCATAGGAATATACATTTATTGTCCTAAGGAAAGAAGTTTTCTTGGCAACAGTTTTAAGATATATAAAATAAATAAATTAAATGCACAGGAAGCACAGCCACTGATTTTCATGTTGCTTTCTACTGGGACATAGGCAGACCCAACACAGGAATCTGTTCAAGGTTATTTCTCCTCAGCAGTGAGAAATGGGATTTGCAGCTCTGGCCTCCTGTTCTCCAGCCTGCTGTTCTGCTAGCCCAGTTGCACTGTCTTCCAGATGTTCATCTGTTAGTCTGCTCCCCGAGAACTGTTAGGGGTCCCAGTGGTTCTGTTCAGCATATACAGAACAATTAAAGAGGTATCCATTTATGAGGAAGAGTTAGTTCTGACTACTAAAGGAATATCTTACTGATGTCTATTTCTCAGGTGAGACATTTACAAATAAATATGTCACAATAACAAAATATGGTGACAGACAATGTATATAGCATAAACAACACTTCCTGATTCAGACCACACATTTCCATCAGCCACAAAATTCTGTGTTTTTAAATAAATCTCTCATTCTTTAGACCCAATTTTCTATTTTCTGCAAGATATTATAAGACTAATCTGACACTATATATATGAGCACAGTAGGACAGTATAATTATTCCAAAAAATAAAATTCACCAAAATCTGGGTTTATATTTTTAAAATGACACCATGGATTGTGGAATCATTTATATTATATATAAGGACTTGAGATTTTCTGAGACAATTTGCTTTGGGGACATAGAACAACATATTTCAAAATACCATTAAATTTCCGTATTTTTCAGAAAACAAGAATTCCTGAAGGAAGAGTGCTCTGAGACTGGCTAATTGTACAAATGAATGCAGTTGCCAAAATTCAGGGTTATTTATGCTTTTCCTTGTGCCAACAGTTTGTGTATACCTTTCCTGTCAAGGCAAGCTTGAATCAACAGTTATTAGGTCATGTACAGACCTGACAGCATCTTGTTTTTCTGTTTCAGGAGTAAGGAAAGCTTTCCTAAGATTTCACACTGATTTTCTTTCATGGAATCCTCATCAGATCTGCACATAATTTCTTCTTAAAATAACAATTTTCATAGAAAAGATCTGCTGCATTTTATCAAACTTTACTCATATCTGAATTTTAAATCCAGGAAGGAGTATAAACATCTTTGATGAAGGCAAGGCTTGAAGACAGAAATGTCTGGCCAAATCAGAATGATGCCTGAAATACTTAAACACAAGCTAGACATTGCAATACAATAAAGGAGTTTTGCTGAAGCTAAAGAATGACAATAATTTTCAGATGCAATTGATGAAAATGGCATGAACTTGGAGGTATGGTTTGGCAGCGTGTGATAAACATTCTGTTTTCAATTAAAAATAAAAAAAAGAACTTTGGGAAAAGAAACTCTTTCCTATCATCATTTACACACACACACACACACACACACACATACACACACACACACACACACACACACACACATACACACACACACATCAAAAAACAAAACTGAGGTTTGAAGCCTAAATTGAGACAATCATAGAAACTTCAGAAAAATAGGAAAGGGCATTATACTGATGACTAATCAGAAAGAAAATATAGCTAAAACTACGGTCTTAAAATTTGACAGAATATTTTAGAAGAAATTTTTTTTTCCAAAGAAATATTAAAAGATTAGACCATCTTTAATTTGAAGTCACTAAGTTACAGAACTGAGGTGGGGACATGGTTCATTTGATAAGGTGCTATCAACATAAGAAGGACTTACATCCTTGTCCCCAGAAAAAGCATTAACAATCTTGGCTCCAACCTCATCACTGGGAAGGCAGAGAAAAAATTCCTTGGGCTTCTGGCCTCCCACTCTAGAAGATCTATGTGGCCCATCTTTAATGTAAGTACCCTCTTTGCAATATGATGGAGGGACTAAGGAGGAAACTCAGATTCTACCTCTCATCTAGAGGCATGTATAACTGCCCCACCCCATTTTAGGTGGTAGTAGATTGAGAAGAAACATTAATGGAATTTTGCTTTGTAAAGTTAACATAAAAGAACATCATTGAACTAAAAGTAAATAATATAATTCTGCATAAGATGAAATAAATAGAATAGACTTTATTGAACACTGAATAATTGATGTATATAATACAATTGAGGAGATTTCCATCAATAAAAAAGGCAGAGTAAAGTATATTCCATGACAATGATTGCTGAGACATAAGAAAGATTTATGTGACTAATGGATATAGCAAATTGGATGAACATCTTCAATAATGACAAAGCTTTCTAGAAAATTTAAATGTTTCTGTGTGGTATAAAAATTTTAAAAAGTTTGTTAGACTTCAGAAAAATGAGTAGGTGGACAGGTAAAAAATATTCATCCAGAATGAGTTTTTAAAATGTCAAAAACTATGGGTTATATTTAAATAAATCCTTAAGAAGAATGAAAAGAAGAAAAAATATTATGAAGAAAAGATTAAAGGCAGTGTTAAAATTATTTGATTTTTGAGGTGCGAGATCATAGTAACAGAGGAGAATAGCCTCCAAGTGTCTTTCACCAACGCCCCATTGTGTCACAATCATTTTACAGTCCCTTTTCATGGTGCACTGAATGCATTTTAAGTGTGATATCTGGTGCTGAGACCAGTCCTGAGATGAGGAGAAGAAATAAACTTAAGTTTTTTATTGGGGAATGTTCCCTTTCTTTGAATCTTTTAGTTCTCTATCTCTGTCTGTCTCTGTCTCTCTCTCCCTCTCTCCAATATTACTATGTTTCTTATCTCTTGCTCTCACACATCATTCAGAGGTAAGCAATCTATTATCTTCTAGAAATGTGTATGGAGAGGTTATGACTTGTCAAAGAATACCCTGGTCCACTGCCAGAGTAAAAGAAAACTGGCAAAATCCAATAGCTTGCACTTGGAAACTACTGTTTCAACCTAAAGTATCCTGAGAAGAAACCAGGTCCACTTCAGAACCTGAAAATAACCTTGTAAATTATCTCATCTCAGAATCAACTTGTAAGGTCATATAGATACTACATCTACATAAATTATGTAAGATAAGAGATGTGTGTTTAAGAAGGTAAGTTTGAGGTAACTTGGTGTGAGGTAATTTGCACTGGATGGGTTATATACCAACTAATTTTCACTAAACATGTCACTAAAATCAAAATCTATAAATAAATGGACTTTAAAATAGTTATTTAAACTTACTTAATTGCATAAATATTAAAAATGTATCTATTTTACAAACATGCTAACAACATACTACATGATCATACAAAATTAGAAAACCTTTATTATTATAGCTGCTTTGTACCAATTAGTTATCTGATTTAGGAAAATATTTACTTAAGAAAATAGAAAGAATATTTGTGAAATTTTGACGAGCATATTTGATTGAAAAAAAGTTTTTGGCTTGAGAATGTATCTAGTCAATAAAATATTCGCTACAGATGAAGATCTGAATTCTTTCTCCAATCCCCACGTAACAAACTTGACATGAGTATACACTTGTGATTCCAGAGCTGAAGAGAAATAGACAAGTAGACGTCTGGGACTCAATACTCATCTTAATCTAATTGGCAAACGCAGGTCCTCTTAAGAGAACCAGTTTTGAGAACCAAGGTGAACAGCTCATAAGTAATAAGAATTGATGAGACCTCAACACATGAACACTCATGCATATACATTCTCACACACATACATAAACACTCAAGCATGTTTCCTGGCTCTTACATATAATTGTCATGATGCAGAGAAGCTTTTGGGAAAATAGTATGTTATATTTCTATGTACTAGGGTACTTCTGTGAATTTCTGTGTGTGCACATGTGTGTGGAAATGAGTGTATCTGTGCTTGTATTTAGAGGGCAATGGAGGACTCCTACTTACCTGTGGCTGATCAGGGCCTGTGTAGGTGATACTTGACTACAACCTCAGAAAAGTGACTGGTCATCATCTCTCACTTTTCTCCCTATGTCTTCATCTTAGAGTCTCACTGAACCTGAGCTCACCATTTTAGTTCGACTCCCACTATTTTAGTTATAAACATGAGAAGCTACACCCATTATTTCATGAGGTGCTAGTGATTTAAAGACAATTTCCCATGCTTACCAAGCATGCAGTCTTGCCCACTGAGTCATATCTTAAGCTAATATGTTTTTTTCTGAAGTCACATTTACATCTCATGATTCTGGAGGAATTGATAGATCAGAAGAACAACTTAATCATTATCATCTTAGAAGGTAATGAAATAAAACAAAGTTTTAGGTTTTAGAAATTGAGTATTATGTGAAGTATACTACTAAGTTCAAATATTTAAGTGAATTATAAATGTTAATGTGTGTTGTATGAATGAAGTTTTTGGCCTGGACTTTCAGGCCTAGAACAGAGGTTTGACCAGCAGTCCCACAGAATCATACAGACACATATTATTTTTATGCTGATCGGCTTAGGGCCCAGACATATAGCTTGCTAACTCTTTCCTCATAACCTAACCCATGTTCTTATCAACAGCATTTCAACTTCTTTCCTCTGCATCTCCGGGCATCTCTGTGGCATTTCTTCTGGTTCCCAGAGTTTTCCCAGTCTGTTAGCTCCACCCATACTTCCTGTCTGCCTATTAAACTACTAGACAAGACAATTATTTACAATGTAATAACACAATCCCACTACAACTGTTTTTAATTCCTACTACAATACTATGAAGAAGATATACTGTGAAGGTAAAACCCTTATGTTATACAAACCATAAATATATAAGTAAATGAATAGAAAAATGTGTATTGTCATACAATCAGCAAGTAAGGTAGCCTTTCTTTATAGTGTGTGCTTTACAACTATTATATAATCAGCACTAATTATAATGATGAGAATATAAAGAGAAAAGTTTTCAAAATGTTACGTTATTTAGGACAGCATGGCCATGGTTTCAGAGAGAAGAGAATCGAAGAAAAATCTCATGAAGCTGTGCTGGAACAGGCTTAGGAAGCAATCAGTTTCAATTACAGGAAAAGTGAGAGGTCATTGTACAGAGGTAAAGAGTGATCTAATTTCCTGTCAGATGTGGGTTTGATGAAGATCTTTTCCCATTCTGTAGGCTGCCATTTTTCTTATTGACTGTGTCCTTTGCCTTACGGATGCTTCTCAGTTTCAGGAGGTCCCATTTATTAATTGTCTATCTCCGTATCTTTGTGACTAGTGCTGTATTCAGAAAGTACTCTCCAGTGCCAATGCATTCAAAGCTACTTCCCATTTTCTCTTCCATCAGGTAGAGTGTAACTGGATTTATGTTAAGACCTTTGATACACTTGTACTTGAGTTTTGTGCAGGGCAATAGAAATGGATATATTTGCATTCTTCTACATCTAGTTATGCCAGCACCATTTGCTGAAGGTTTTTTTCTCATTGTATAATTTTGGCTTCTTTGATAAAAATCAGAAGTTCAAAGGAGTATGAATTTACCTTAGGGTTTTGATTCAATTTCCTTAATCCACCTGTCTGTTTTTATGCCAATACCATGCTGTTTTTTATTACTACAGCTCTACATTAAAGCCTGAAGTGATACTTCCAAAAGTTTCTTTAATGTACACATTGTTTTAATTATCATAAAGTTTTATTTTTCCATATGAAGTTGAGTATTGTTCTTTCAAGTTATGTGAAGAATTGTCATGGGATTTTGATGTGAATTAGATTGAAACACTATATTGCTTTTGGTAAGATTGTCATTTCTACTATGTTAACCCTACAAATTCATGATGATCGAAGACCATTCTATTTTCTGATATCTTTTCCAATTTCTTTCTTCAAAGGCTTAACATTCTTATCATACTGGACATTCACTTGTTTGGTTAGCATTATTTCAAGATACTTTGTATTATTTGTGGCTATTGTCAAATGTGTTTTTCTCTTATCTCCAAATATAAAAATAACTTGAAAAGCTACACATTAAAATACCAAATAATCCAATCAAAGAGTGGGGTACAAATCTAAAAGGAAAATTCTCTACAAAAGAAATTTAAATGGAAAAAAATAAGGAATTACTCAACATTATTAGTCATCAGGGAAATGCAAATCAAAATGTCTCTGAGATACCATCAAACAACTGTCAGAATGGCTAATAACCAAAACACTGAGCACAGCTTATGTTGAAGAGAATGTGGAGTAAGGAGAACACTCCTGTACTGCTGGTGGAAGTTCAAACTTGTACAGCTACTTAAAAAATAAGTATGGCTACTTCCCAGAAACTTGGGAATCAATCTACCTCAAGATCTGATGTCATCACTCTTGGGCATATACCCAAAGGATGCTCAGTCATACCATCTGTCCACTTAGTCAGCTATGTTCATAGCAGTGTTATTTGTAGCAGCAAGAACCTGGATACAACTTAGATGCCCCACAACTGAACTATGGATAGAGAATTTACACAATGAAGCACTACTCAGCTATAAAAAAACAATGCCATCATGAAATGTGCAGGTAAATAGATGGTACTAGAAAAATCATCATGATTGAAGTAAGCCAGACCTAGAAAGACAAACAAAGTATGTACTCACTCATAAGTGAATAGTATATGTAGAGTAAATGATAACCAGGCTACAGTCCATAGCTCCAGAGGAGCTAGGTAACAAGGGGGATCCTAAGAGGAAATCATCGATTTCCCTGGGACTTAGAGAGTAATGAAAGAGATATCTTGATGTGGACAGTATTTTGGGTTACAGATAAACCTGGTACCAGCAAATCTCCTAGGAATCCATAGGATGACCTCAGACAAGACTTCTAGCAATAGGGAAGAGGGTGCCTAGAGCCATATTGGTGAGTACCTTAATTCTCATCAGAGCCTTATCCAGTTACTGATGGAAGCAGATGCAGAGATCCACAGTCAAGCAGTGAGCCAAACTCCCAGAATACTGTTGAAAACAGTGAGAAGGGACTGTATGGGCCAGAGGTTCAAAGTCATAACAGGGGAAGCCACAGAGACAATTGACCTAAACTCCTGGGAGCTGAAGGACTCTTGACCAATAGCTAGGGAGACTTCATGTGACTTACCTAGGACTTTTGCATGTGTGTAACAATCGTGTGACTTGGTTTGTTTGTGATTCTCCTAGCAGTAGGATAAGGTTCTGTCCCTGGTATTTGAGCTGGTTAATATGAACCTATTTGCCATTTTGTGTTGCTTATTCCAGCCATAATACAGGAAGAGAAGCTTGGTCCTGCCTCAGCTTGATGCACCGTGCTTTGCTGATGCATTTGTGAGGCTTGGTCCCTTCAGAATTGATGTGGAGGAGGGAACTGATAGAGGGCAGGAAGAAGAAGGGGAGGAAACTAAAGAAGAGAGAGGGAAAATGTGATTAGGATATAGAATAAAATGGAAAGTTTTAGTTAATAAGAATGAACTGATTCGCTGTGGGATATGGAATTAGCAGGAAGGCAGATGTAGCAAATAAGATGTTCTAAAATCATAAATTTTTTGTAACTAGGGGTAGATTTTAAATTCTGGGAATTATAAAAATCTATGTAAATGATGGTTCAAAACTAGTTCTACTAAATTGTATGATGGTCTTTGAACTTATGCATTTATGACCTTGATAGTAAAAGCTCTCTGCTTTTGTTGTCATTACCTTATACAAGGCTGAGAAAATAAGGTGTATAGATGTAATGCCTGTTTTCACACAGAAAAGGGCAGGCACTGCTCATGGGCTTTTATGGAGCATGATTGTATAGTGTAAGATAAGAGGACATAGGTGTATCTTACAGCTTTGACAAATTTTAAAGTTAGAAAATTGCCAACAGAAGGTAGGAGATAAAAATAGGAGTGAAAATTTGATGAAAGCTTGACATTGCAAATAATTTCTTCTTACCTTAAAGGGAGTAGAGGTCCTGAATAACACTGATGAAAAATAAATAGAAGTAAAAAAGGTTATTTATTAAAAGAACAAAGTTCAGTAAAAAAGGAAACAGAAACAGTAATATAACTATCAATTTATAAGGGAAATATGAAAACTGTGACCAGAAATGTTACTCAACAGACATGAGAAGTCATTATTAAAGTCTATAAATGAGGAAATGAAGGTGTGCCTTCAGACTTAGTCTGGTACTGCAAATAAAGGCATTAAGTGGACATTCTTAAGGGAGAAGTTCTCATCATGCTTTGGAAAATAAAGTTTCCTTATTTATGATCACATATATACAATTTTAGATAAAAATAAATAATGACATAAGGCAAAAATATTATGAAGATGGAAATAACATGTAAACAGTAAATTGGAAAATGATCTCTATCATGTAAGGCAAAGTTTTAATGTACCATACAAAGAAACTATTTCTATTAAGTAGGAAAAGCAGTAAAGGTATAGTTAAATAGTTCTGAAAATAAATACAAATTAAGATCACTGTGGCTCACTCCTGTATTCTCACCACATGTGAGGGAAAGCATTTGGGTCAAGAATTCAATACCAGCCTTAGTTACATACCAGGTTTACAGATACCCTTTGTTACATGTGACACAGCCTTGATGAAATAAGAGCTGCTCAAATGCTCCCCTGTAATACAAGTTTTCTGGCCTGCCTGCAATCCAGACGTGCAGACCCGCAGTCCTACAGGGCCACAGAAAGACACAGAAGCTTGTATTAATTTTATGCTCATTAACCTATGGCTCAGACATATTTCTAGCTAGCTCTTACTCTTAAACTAACCCATAATTCTTATCTTGTTTAGCCATGTGGCTTGGTACCTTTTCTCAAAGCAGCATTTCAGCTTCATTTTTCTGCTTCTGCTTGCATCTCATCTGGAGTCTCTCTGGTGTCTTTTCTCTGATCTTCCTGTTTTCAGAGTTTTCTTAGTCTGGTAGTCCTGCCCACACTTCCTGTTTGCCTTCTGGCCAATCAGCTTTTTATTAAATGAGAAGAAGGAACAAATATTAACAGTGTATCAAAACATATTCCCACAACACTCCCCTCTCTCTCTGAAAAACAACAGCAATAGTTAATGCAAATTAAATATGGGCATGTAAATGTTCTCCAAATAGTTAAACACTAGAAATTCAATAAATAACATTTTACCATAACATGTCATCAAAGACAAAAATAAAATATTAGCCAAGTATTCACCTAATTGTAATGTATTTCCTATTAAGTTTGAAGGTTTCATAAATAAAACTCCTCAAAAATATTGGGAAAGTGTGAATCAAAATATTTAGCATGATTATGCTCACAAAATTATTACTTATGTTGGGTTTGGTTCTCATGATATATGTGAAAAGTCATTATTTAAAAGAATGTTTCTGAATATCTAAATTATTTAACTAATTAGCACAATCTATGAGTATGCGGTAGGAAGAAATTTAACAAGTAAACCATAGTGTATATCACATAATGGAAAATTTTCACTAAAATACATTATATTTTTGGTTGTGAGCCTAGCCTTTAATGACTGAGCCTTCTCTCCAGCCCTAAAATACATTATAAAAATGTTTTTTTTCTAAAAACCCTTACAATTGCTGTTATGCTCATAGTCAAACTGTTAAACAATGTATACACTTTGAAAGCATCTTATTTGTTTTGAGGTTTTGAGTATTTAAAAATTCAAAATAAATTACAATTACCCTAACCCTAACCCTACCCCTAAATATATTAAGTAACTCTATATATGTATATATGCTAAATATAATACATGCTAAATAAATTAAATGGCTATCGTGAATTAAAGGCTAGATATCATAAACTATATTTAGGGTTTGAAATATATTGAGTTTTTTCTTGTAATTATCTAAAGTAAGCAAGATAGCAAGTATGCAGTTCACATTAAGAATGGAATTTTGCAGAAACATTCCTTTTCATATCAAGAACAAAGAAAAACTTGTTCAAAAGATTGAGGCAGAACAACAGGAACAACCAAACACATAAAAGTTGGAGATGCTAATCATTTTGTTGAAGAAAAACATCAAATGTCTATGTTGCTCAGGAAACATTAATGTGCTCATATTTACAAAATCTGTATAGCCATCTTGAACTGCTAGCATTTTTACCCATTTGGTGATGGAGGTCAGTTAGTAGTGTAGTGTGATTGCCTAGAATGTAATAAGTCCTAATTCTCCCATGACAGCACCTTGTAAACATTTATGGAAGCTCATACCTGCAATTCTAGTACCTGGGAGGTAGAGGAAAAAGGATGAAAGGTTTAAAATTATCTCTCATCCTCAAATGAGTCAGAGGCAATCTGGGATACATGAGAACTTGTCTCAGACAATAGTAATGGTAGTCATAATAATAATAATAATAATAATAATATCACTGCTCAGCATTCACATGTATTAAAATATATATGTATATAAATATATATGTATATATACAAATTATTTTATGTGATAGAATATTAAACATAAATATCTTTTTTATTTTAGAGAACAAGACATATCTTTAAAACATAATGGGAACTATAGAGATTAAATTATCTCCTATTACCAGGTAAGAATTCCTCCAAAGGTATTGGAACCCCAACACAGCCACAAAGCCTTCAACCTACAATTTGCTCTGACTCTAAGATATGCTTGTACAAAAGTGGTGCAAAAATTATGTCATTCAGTGGCTATCCAATGATTATTAAAGATTGAGGGTAGTCCACATTTGCTATTGTGTAGAAGACCACGATCCAGAGGATTGACAGCCCAGAGACCTAGGAATCAACCAAACATTGACTGGCAATTAAAAAAAAATAGTTCATGAAATGATTCCTAATGATATTCTGCTGTACTCATAGATTGGGGCTTAACTCAATTGTTGTAAGCTTGGCTTCACCCAGCAACCAATGGAAACAGATGCAGTGATGCACAGCCAAATTTTAGGCACTTCTCTGGGAATTTTGTGTAATGTAGGAGAAAGGATTGTGGGAGCCAAGGGGACAAGGGCACCAAAAGAAAATGCACAGAGTTAACTAATTTGGGTTCATAGGGACTTACAGAGACTAAACTGCTACTAGTAAGCTTGCATGGGACTGACTTAGGCCCTCTGCACGTATATTACAGTTGTGTAAGTTGGCCTTCTTATGAGACCCCTATCAATGCAATCAGAGGCTCTCTCTTACTCTGCCACCTAATTTTGGAACCTTACTGTCCTACTGGGTTTCCTCATCCACCTTTAAAGAACCTGATATGACATGGCTGGCTGCTATACAAGGCAGGTCTTCCTTTTTCTGAAAAAAGAAGGAGTGGGTGAGGAGTTTGCGAGTTATGGGAGTGGGAGGAGGAGAGGGGAAAATATAATCAGGTTGGAAAAAATTAACTTTTCATTAAAAAAACAAAACCAGAAGCAATAAAATTCCATTGGATCTAGTCTATGAAAAGAACTCTAAGAAAAGACACAAGAAAATTATAAACTAAATTTGACAATTGTCTAGATCCAGAACTCTTTCAGAGATCTCTTATGCATTGTAGCATTAGAGAGTATCATTGTCACTTATTTTGCAAAAACAACCGCCATTTAATTGACACTTTATCACACAGCATATATAAATTCAGTAGCTGTTCAAATATTTATGAGACTTAAGAGATCACCATTGTCCAATTGTCTAAAGAACTGCAGGATTTTGAATGAGCAATGCATCCCATCCTCTTCAGAACGTATTGCTTATCTTTTGATCAGGCAGAAGAGATTTATGTGTGGAAGAGATGAAAAGGAAGACTGATAAATGGGAGAAGACTGTTAAGTGGAGGAACGTTAATGTTCTGTTAATGAGGTTGTAAATGGGGAAACATTTAGGGTACAAGTTGCTCCCTAGTTCATAATTTCAAGAGGAGCTTTGTCTTCAACAGTTGCAAATCATTAAATGAGATCATGGTTAAAGATTCTTTACTATAAGGAATAGGAAACAATATAAATGAGGGTCAATGAAAACAATGAACAGCCTTAACTTGTTCCTGATTTTAGTACATTTGCTTAAGATTTGCTCCTTTTTATGAGTGTGTGTAATGTGTCTTATACAGCCTTTTTAATGTTTAAATGTATTTTCTTTGCCTTTGGCATAAAACTCTTCTTTACCTATAATTCCAAGGTTTGCATTTCTCATGGTGTCCAAAGATCTTGTGTATTTAATTCATGCACTGTAAAAGTTAACAAAAATTCACTTAATAATCCAATTCTTCTACCTTTTCCTAGAGTCCTGAGTACTGCTTTTAGCATGATTCATTCTATTTGTGAGTTTTCATTTAACTGTTAAACTTGAATTAAAACATTACAATTCACATTTTAAGCATCATTTATTTTCTTCTTTCTTCAGTATGAGTTTTTTTCTGGAATTCCATCTATTCTGTTCTCATTGGACTCTATTATATGTTCAGTGACCTTTAGCAGGTTCAAAGTAACTTGGTTTTTGACATTGTGTTTTGACAGCAGGCCTTGCGTTTTTTTAAGGATTTATTTTGTTTTTACATAATTTTAATTTTTTCACATGATAGATACATAGTGGTCACATTTTCTTATAATCAACTCTTCCAATGTCTTCCTGTTCCTTATCACACTCAATTTTATGTACTTTAATATCTCTTAAAAAATAAAACAGAACAGAGCAAACACACACACACAAAATCATAGATTCTATTTCATGTTGCTCAACTAGTTGATCTAAACATGAGGCCTGCCTGGAATGTGGTAGATATATACAATACCAGTCCATTGAAGAAAACTAATGTTTTTCTCTCCCAGAAGTTATCAATTGCAAATTGATTTTATATTTTCAATCAATATTTCTTTTTATTATAATTTATTATTTAAAACAATATTAACTAAGATATTTTTATTGTTAACTTCTCCTCTCCCCAGTCCTTCCTGATCTCTTCCCCCTCATTACCTACAAACTTTAAATTGTTTCTAAATTAACAAAACATAAAAGAAAAACCCAGTACAACAACAAAACTTCCAGAAATCAATCTCCCACCCCAAAATCTACCAGACTTCAGCCAAATAACTAACACTCACAGTCACAAACTGTGTAATAATGATCTGCTGTGATTACTGGGGTTCCTGGGGCAATAGCTGCATGCAGGAACTGGGAGCTGGGGCTAAGATGCCACTAAGAGAATGAATTGGTCCATAACCTTGGCAATTGTTTCTTCTAAGGTCCTGATGTGCTAAAGAATTTGTGTTTATGTGTGTGAGAGAGACAGAGAGACAGAGACAGACAGACAGACAGAGACGAAGACAGAGACAGCAGATAGAAACAGAGAAACATAAAAGGAAACTCTCAAATGAAATTAAATGTGAGAAAATTTTTTTGATGAAATCAAAATCTTTATCTTCCATTTTATATTGTCTATTGAAGAGATTGCTTGATACTCTTCAGTCTGGTTACATGGGTAGGACAGCTTAGATGTCCTCTCCACTATTGCTTGTAGTCTACATTGAGTCATCTTTGTGGATTCCTGGGATTTCCCTAGCTCCAAGTTTCTCCATAACTCCATAATGTCTCTCTCTATCAAGATACCTTTTCTTACCTGCCATCATAGAGACTTTATCCAGTGACTGATGTAAACAAATGCTGAGATCGACAACCAAGCACCAGGCTGAGCTCCAGGAGTCCAGTTGAAGAAAAAGAAAAAGAATTATTTGAGCTTGGGGGCTCAGGATCATGATAAGGAAATCTAAAGAGACAACTGAACCAAGCTTATGGAAACTCATGAAATTTAGACCAGCAGCTGTAGAGCCTGTGTGGGACTGGTTTGGTCCCTCAGAATAAGGAAGACAATTATGTAGCTGGACTGTCTGAGAGGCTCCAGCAGTGATTTCAGGATTTATCCCTGGTAAATAAGCTGGCTTTAAGGAGCCCTTTGCCTACAGTGGAAAACTTAGCTTAAACTTGATTCAGGGAGAAGGGGCTTGGTCCCACTTCAGCCAAATTTTCCAGGCTTTGAAAACTTCCCATGGAAGTTACCCATCTGAAGGAAGAAGTGGGATTGGATGAGGTAAGGCTGTGGGTAGCAAGAGAGATGAGAGGGAGACCTGTGGATGGTATGTAAAATAAATTTTGAAAATTCTTAAATAAAAGGTATTTTAAATAAAATTTCTTATCTATTGAAGTTCACACTAAGTAGTTTAGAGGGAAAAATATTAACTCCCTTCTTCCCTCCATCTAATCTCTCTCACTTCTTCCTTTTCTTCCTTTCTCCCTTTTATTTATTTTTCTTCCATATTTGGCAGGTAGATTTTTATCATCTTTCTTTCTGCTTTTTTTTCTTTTTTCCTTTTATTATTATTATTATTATTATTATTATCAAAGAAGTCACACTTTCTAACCTTGTATATCCTTATTCAAGGCCCCTTCCCCCTCCCACCACATCAGGTCATTCTTTCTTCTCCACAAATCCCCATCCCTTCCCTGGGCAGGCAGCAGACAGTCCCATGGTCCCACTGCCTCAATATTGCTTTGTTCAGTTTCCACTCCTGGCAGCTGCAGTTTTCTCCCCCCTTCCTCAAGAGGGAGTCGGGTGTTCCTCTAGGAGGAGTGGGATCCAAGGTGTCAGTCCAGGGTGTTTCTGATCCCAAGCTGTTCAGTGGTTGTAGTTAGCAGCTTGGGCATGCTTTGCTTTTTCTTTGTTTGTTGGCTTGTTTAGAGTCCACTAATGAGTGAGTACATCCCCTGCTTATCTTTCTGAGTTTGTGATACCTCACTCAGTAGGATATTCTCCAAATCTATCCATTTACATGCAAAACTTAGGATATCATTTTTTCTTACTGCTGAGTAGTACTCCATTGTGTAGATGTACCACGGTTTGTTAATCCATTCTTCAGTTGAGGGACATCTAGGATATTTCCAGGTTATTACAAATAACGCTGCTCTGAGCAAAGTTGAGCTAATGCCTTTGGAGTGTGACTGTGCATCTTTAGGGTATACACCCAGAAGTGGTATTGCTGGGTCCTTGGGGAGATTGGTTTTCAATTTTCTGAGAAACCGCCATACTGAATTTCAAAGAGACTGAACAAGCTTACACTCCCACCAACAATGGAGGAGTGTTCCCCTTGCTCTGCATCATCTCCAGCATAGGCTGTCCTCTGTGTCTTTTATCTTAGCCAATCTCACAGGTATCAGAGGGTATCTCAAAGTTGTTTTGATTTGCATTTCTCTGATGGCTAAGGATGATGAGCACTTTTTCAGGTGTCTTTCAGCCATTTGGAATTCTTCTGGTGAGAATTCCCTCTTTAGAACTGAACCGCATTTTTTGATTGGGTTGTTCAAGGTTTTGGGCTCTAGTTTCTTGAGTTCTTTATATATCTGAGAGATCAGTCCTGTATCACTTGTAGGGTTGGTGAAAATCTTTTCCCATTCTGTAGGCTGTCATTTTGTCCTATTGAGAGTGTCCTTGGTTTTACAGAAGCTTCTTAGCTTCAAGAGATCCCACTTATTGATTGTTGGTCTTAGTGTCTGTGCCACTGGTGTTATATTTAGGAAGTGCTCACCTTTGCCAATATGTAGAAGGGTATTTCCCACTTTCTTTTCTATCAAGTTTAAAGTAGTTGGGTTTATGTTGAGGTCTTTGATCCACTTGGATTTGAGTTTTGTGCAGGGTGACAAGCTCAGATCTATTTGCATTTTTCTACACAATTCCATACAGCTATACCAACACCATTTGTTAAATATACTATCTTTTTTCCATTGAATATTTTGGGCCTCTTTGTCAAAGATCAGGTGTTCATAGGTTTTTGGGTTAATGTCTGGATCCTCAATTCTATTCCATTGATTCAAAAGTCTGTTTTTATGCCAGTACCAGGCTGTTTTTATTACTGTAGCTCTATAGTATAGCTTGAAGGCAGGGATGGTGATACCTCCTGAGGTTCTTTTGTTGAGTAAAATTATTTTGGCAATCCTGGCTTTCCTGTTATTCCAAATGAAATTGATTATTGTTCTTTCAAGGTCCAAGAAATATTGTGTTGGGATTTTGATGAGCAGTGTATTGCATCTGTAGATTGCCTTTGGTAGAATTGCCATTTTTACTACATTAATTCTACCTATCCAGGAACATAGGAGAGCTTTCTATTTTCTGATATCCTCTTCATTTTCTTTCTTCATTGATTTAAAATTTTTATCAAATAGGTCTGTTACTTCTTTGGTTATACTTACTCCAAGGTTTTTAATACTATTTGCAGCTATAATGAGGGGTAATGTTTCCCTTATTTCATTTCAGCTCTTCCATCTTTAGTCTATAGAAGGGCTACTGATTTCTTTGAGTTAATCTTTTATGCTGTTCCATTGCTGAAGGTGTTTATTACCCATAGCAGTTCCTTAGAAGAATTTTGTAGGTCACTTTTGTATACAATCATATCATCTGCAAATAAAGATAGCTTCACTTCTTCTTTTCCAATTTGTATCCCCTTGATCGCCTTTCATTCTCTTATTGCTTTAGCTAAAACTTCGAGAACTATATTGAATAGAAAAAGGGAGAGAGGACATCCTTGTCTAGTTCCTGATTTTAGTGGGATTGTTTTGAGTTTTTCTCCATTAAGTTTGATACTGGCTGTTGGCTTCTTATAAATTGTCTTTAGTATATTTAGATATTCTCCCTGTATTCCTGATCTCTCCAAGGCTTTAATCATAAAGAAGTGTTGGAATTTGTCAAAGGCTTTATCAGCATCTAAGGATATGATCATGTGGTTTTGTTCCTTTAATTTGTTTATATGATGGATAATGTTTACGGTTTTTCATATGTTAAATCAGTCCTGCATTTCTGGGATGAAGCCTACTTGGTCAAGGTGGATGATATCTTTTATACATTGTTGTATACGGTTTGCTAAAATTTTGTTGAGAATTTTAGCATCAATATTCATGAGGGAAATTGATCTGTAATTCTCCATCTTTGTTGTGTCTTTGAGTGGCTTGGGTATTAGGGTGATTGTGGCCTCATAAAAGGAATTTGGCAATATTCCTTCAGTTTCAGCTGTGTGAAATAGTTTAAGGAGTAATGGTAGTAATTCATCTTTGAATGTCTGGTAGAATTTGGCACTGAAACCATCTGGGCCAGGGTTTTTATTTTTGGGGAGTTTTTTAATGACAGCTTCAATTTCCTCAAGGGTTATAGGCCTGTTTAGGTAATTAAACTGATCTTCATTTAATTTTGTTAGATGGTACCTGTCCAGATAGCTGTCCATTTCTTCTAGGTTTTCCATTTTTGTGGAATACAGATTTTCAAAATATGATCTGATAATTCCCTGTATTTCCTGGGGTTCTGTTGTTATGTCCCCCTTTTTATTTCTGATTTTGTTGATTTGAACACTCTCTGTTTTTTGATCTGTTTGGCTAAGGGTTTATCTATCTTGTTAACTTTCTCAAAGAACCAACTCTTAGATTCATTGATTCTTTGTATTGTTCTTTTTGTTTCAATTGTATTGATTTCAACTCTAAGTTTGATTATTTCCTGCCTTCTACTCCTTCTAGATGATTTCACTTCTAATTGTTCTAAGGCTTTCAGCTGAGCTGTAAGGTCTCTAGTGTGGCATTTCTCTAGGTTTTTCATGTAGGCATCTAGCACTATGAATTTTCCTCTTAAGACTGCTTTCATTGTGTCCCACAAGTTTGGATATGTTGTGGATTCATTTTCATTCAATTCTAGGAAGACTTTGATTTTTTTCTTAATTTCTTCCTTAATCCAGAGATTGTTCAGCTGATTGATGTTTAGCTTCCATGATTTGGTAGTCTTTCTTTGATTTTTGATGTGGTTGAACTCTTAACTTTAGGCCCTGGTGGTCTGATACGTTACATGGGACTATTTCCATATTTTATATCTATTGATATTTGCTTTATGACCAATTATATGGTCAGTTTTGGAGAAAGTTCCATGAGGAGCTGAGTAATATGTATATTCCTTTGCATTTGGGTGGAAGCTTCTGTGGATATCTATTAAATCCATTTGCATCATAACCTCTTTTAGACTCCTTATTTCTCTGTTGAGTCTCTGTCTGGTTGACCTATCCAGGGTTGAAAGTGGGGTATTGGAGTCTCCCACTATTAGGGTATAAGAATTGATGTGTGATTCGAGCTTTAGCAGTGTATCTTTTACATAGGTAGGTGTCTGTATATTAGGGGCATAAATATTTAAGATTGAAATCTCCTCTTGACCAATTTTTCCTGTGATGATTTAGTAATGACCATCTTTGCCCCTTTTAATTGCTTTCAGCTTAAAGTCTATTTTGTTAGAAATTAGAATGGCAAACCCTGCTTGTTTCTTAGGACCATTTGATTGGAAAATCTTTTCCCAACCCTTTATTCTAAGCCTGTGTCTGTCTTTGTGGTTTAGGTGTGTTTATTGTAAGCAACAGAAGGATGGCTTCTGTTGTTGTATCCATCTTGTTAGTGTGTGACGTTTTATAGGAGAGTTGAGTTCATTCATATTAAGGAATATTAGTGACCACTGATTGATATTTCCTGCCATTTTTTGGTGGTAACTTGTTTGTATTTCCTTTCTCTGGAGTATTATTCTGTGGAATTATTGATTGTTGGTAGTTTCATAGGTACATCTCGGGTCCTTAGGTTGGAGTTTTCCCTCCTAAACTCTCTGTAGGGCTGGATTGGTAGATAGATACTGTTTCAGTCTGACTTTCTCATGAAATATCTTGTTTACTCTGTCTTTGGTGATTGATAATTTTGCAGGATATAGTATTCTAGTTTAGCAGCCATGTACTTTTAGTGTCTGTATAACTTCTGACCAAGCCCTTCTAGCTTTTATTGTTTCCATTGAATAGTCAGATGCTATTCTGATGGGTCTGCCTTTATATGTAAGTTGGCCCTTTTCTTTTGCAGCTCTTAAAATTTTTTCTTTGTTCTATATGTTTTGTGGCTTGATTATAATGTGGTGCACTGACTCTTTTTGGGGCCATATCTATTTGATGTTCTGTAAGCTTCTTGTATCTTTATAGGCATTTCCTTCTTCAGGTTAGGGAAGTTTTCTTCTATGATTTTATTGAAAACGTTATTTGTTCGTTGAGCTGGTATTCTTCTCCTTCTTCTATTCCTATTATTCTCAAGTTAAGTCTTTTCATGGTGTCCCAGATTTCGTGAACATTTTGAGTTATGGCTTTCTTGGTTTTAGTATTTTCTTTGACTGATATATCTATTTAGCTATTGAGTCTTCCACTTCCGAGATTCTATCTCCCATATCTTGAAATCTGCTGGTTATGCTTGTATCTGTGTTTCCAGCTTTTTTCTTCAGGTTTTCTATTTCCATCTTTGCCTCATTTTGTGACTTTTTTTTTGCTTGTATTTCAGTTTTTAGTTCCTGGCATGTTTCTTTCATTTTTTGGTTTACTTTTTCTTCTTTTTCTTTCATGGATTTGTACATCTCTTCCAATTTTTTGTATTTTCTTCTATTTCCTTAAGGCATTTTTTTTCATATCTTCTTTGAGAGCTTCAATGATTATCATAAAGGAATTTTTGGTGTTGCTTCCTTCTGTTTCCTCTTCATTGCTCAGTTCAGGTCTTGTAGTTGTAGGACTGCCACTTTTTTCTGGAGTTATCTTGTTGTTCTTTACATTATTATATATATTTTTGCACTGGCATCTGCCCATGGCTTCAGTAGTTCACAATTATGTGTCTCCTAGTCAGTTGTGGCACATGGGCTTGTGTGTCTCCTGTCACCTCTTAATAAAAGGTCTGCTCAATCTCTACCTCTGCTCTGAGCAGGGGACTCTATTTCAAGTCTTCAGTCCTTTTCTGACTGATCAGTTGTAGGCAGGTGGCCATGCAATTTTCCTCAGCAGCCGCTGGGGGCACCCTGGCAGACTGAGTTTATCTCTGTCTGCTACAGAGTGTGTGGGGACAAGCTTCACAGACAGCCCCTGGTCCCGGAACCGGAACCCGACCAGAACACAATTTTCCCTGGTAAGGATTCAGGTACTGGGGCCTGCTGAACCCACCTCACCTTTGGGCGGAGTCTGAGACTGTCTTTCTGAGTCCTCAGTCCTTATCCATTTGATCAGTTGGAGGTGGATGGTCCTGCAAAATCCCTCAGCAGCAGCTGGGGGTACCCTGGCTGACCGAGTTTATCTCTGTCTGATACAGAGTGTGTGGGGACAAGCCTCCGCTTTTTTCTTAAAAAAATTAAATATAATTAAATTTTTGCTCTCCTTCTTTTTCTTTCCTTTATCCATCCTATGTCTCCCCTCCCAACTCCTCTCACAGCCCCTCCCTCTTCAAATTTATGGCTTCATTTTTTCTAAATTATATTGGTGTTTGTATACTCCTCTCTCTATGTCTCTCTCTCTGTCTGCCTATCATCTATCTATCTTCTATCTCCTATTGAGTCTGATTAGTGTTACTTTGTTTATTTGATTTTAAAGCCGACCAACATGTGTTGGAAAACCAATCACGGGTTTCTGCCATGGAAAAGACTTCTCTTTTTCAGCAGCTTTTGGTTGCTGGCAGTTCTTTGTTTAATGGTGCTGTCTTTTGAGATGTTCTTCTGTGTTTTTAATGTCAATTGGCATTGCTGTTGCTCTGGTTTGGTTTAGACAATCATATTGTTAAGGAACTAAGAGGATAGATTCCCAGTCATTTCTAGCAGATAAAAGCTCATAGCAGACATCCTGATCTTATAATCTTTCTGCTTCTTCTCCAAACAACAAGTTTTCTGAATTTTAGGTGCAGTCACTGTGTTGAAGATGTACTTGCTAAGGCAGTACTCACCAAGATCAGTCAATCTCTTTTGTTTCTATAAATAGAAGCTTCTCTGCTGCCTTCGAATGAGCTACTTCTTTTCTGTACTTCCTCTTGCCTATCGAGCAGGTACGGCCTCCACATGCAAAATGTGCCGGCAAGTTCGTGGACCTGTATGTCTGCCACATCATTGATGCCAATGGCCACACATCCATACAGATGAATGTGACTGGCGCTGACAAGGCCACATGCTGGTTTAATAGCCATTATCAAACCTATGCTATCTGTGGGGTCATTTCCAGGATGGGTGAATCAGATGATTCTATTCTCCCATTGGCTAAAGCTGATGGAATTGTCTCAAAGATCTTCTGGTCAGAAGAGGTTGGGGGATATTTGTCATAAATAAAAGTGAGAAAGTAAAAAAAAAGAAGAAGAAAAAAGAATAAAAGGTGAGAGGTAGCATGTTTTCCTATAAGTTCCATGACCTCTGAAGACCAAGATAGTTTTCTAGGTTTCTAGTATTGACTATTATTTTCCTTCTTTTTAGCTGTCCTTAAGTCTTATAGACAGCTATTTGTGGCTCAAATATGAGTGTTACTGTTGGTTTGCCACCTGGTTTGAGGTCAGGAATAAAAGTTGCCTCTGTGCTCAGGGTCCTGTCTTTCCCCTTTAGGGAAGGGTAAAAACTGTCTCAGAAGCAATGACACAGCCTCTGGGGACAAGTTGAAACAAGTCAGTCCAATTTTATTATAGAGGGAAAATCCTTAAATATTCTTTTTCCCAGGTCATCCTTCCAGCCAGGAGAAAGGACTTTGATTTGCTGGTATCTGTGTCATAGGGTATGGTCTCTTACTGGTCTAGCTATGTTGTATCCAGACTCTGTCCTCATCAACCCCCCAGCCTTGGTGTTCAGACTGGAGGCTGACTTATGTGGAAGTGCTTAGGAGAATATGTTTTAAGTCACTAGTTATCATCAGTTTTCACTGGCTCAAGCTGGTCTGGTCTCCAGGACCCTTAGACATTCATACATTCTACATGTCACTATTACACCTTTAGGAGATCTTGCCGTGCTTGTCACTGTGGTACCTAGGTGACATGGCTGTGTAGGATGGTTGAATGCTTTGATCTTTGGAAGCTTGCATAGCCCTTCTGATACTGTGGAAGCTAAACTGCAGGAAGGAAGCTTTCAAGTAAGAGTCTGCTTTCACCTTCTGAGTCCTGTGTCCAAAATGTATAGTGTATTCAGAAATAGGAACTACATGAAATCTGAGTCATCTGAGGACAACAGAAAGTCTATATCATCTTGAGAATCACTTGAATTGCTTTGTTTTGTGTGACAGAATTTTACTATTTATTTTAGGATGATCTTGAAGTGCTGATCCTGTATTCTTAAGTTTTTGTGTGGTGAAATTACAGGCATAACTCACCATGTCAGAGTTTGTTCCTCAGTCTTGGGCAAACAATCACATATCAGCTGACTCCAGTCCTCATCAATATTCAATGAATTATTCCACTCTATTAAGGGATGCTGCTTATTTCTTCTTTGAAGCTCAATAGTCAAAGGAAAAAGCATAGAACACATGCAGATAACCAAGAAGGAACAAATAGCTCTTTTATTAGTTAACTATTTTTACAATTGCTTTTGAGAGTGATGAGCCTGCTACATAGACATAATCAATCTACAAACCCTCTTAAAATTTTCAAGTCATTAAGTTAAAAAATGTAACTTAACTTACATCCAGCCTTTAAATTGTAACTTAGTCACATTTACAGTTTTATTTAAACTTAGCAATGCTACTAAATTACCTAATTATAGTAATTAAATCACCTTGGATACAGATTAGAGAATATAGACTTTCACTTAGAGATCAGTCTTTTATCTTTATGGAGGCATTCCATTAGAAGTTAATGATTACTTAGGCCATGACCCATAAGAAAGTGTCTTAATAAAGAAAACTTTCTCTATATTCCATCTTTCTAGACTTTCTTGGAAGTAACTGGAACTTCAATTCATGGTGTATCTTCTTTACCATTTTGATGATCCTAATTATATTATTTCAGTAATATAATTACATTTTCAATTACATTTCAGGAATACATGTTTTTACTAAATAGATATAAATTTGACAACTAGGATTCAGCCTCTACACTACTGAGTTGCAATATACAAGGCAGCTGCTTAGAGGTTTGTTAAGTCTAGGTTCTCCAGAGAAATAACTCTGTCATTTATAAGAGATGCAACTATTGAATAGGCTCACATTCCTATAGCGCTTGAGAGGATTCAAGACCTGCCTCTCTTGAGTTAAAAACTAAGGAGAGTTAGAGTGGTAATACGTTGCATATTTAAAAAAACCTGGGAAATCAAGAGATCAACCTACAGTGAAGCTAGTAAGAGGTAGTGCACTCCATTATTCCCATCACTTGGGAGATTGCTCTGGATCTTAGGGAGTTCCAGGGATCCAGAGAATCTTCTTGAATATAAGGCCAAACAGTTGGGTTTCAGTAGCACACACTTTAACCTCATCACAGGGAAAGCTGGCCTATGCCTGCAATCCTATAACACAAGAGACAGAGATCTTTCTGTGTTTCTGTGATTCAATGCTGACTACCAATTAGAGTAGCTCATGTCTTTAATCTTAACCTGGATGAGATACAGCTGGGTGAAGAAAATATGTAAGGGAGGGTTAGGAAAACTGCTGGCATTCAAAGCACCCAGGAGTGATGCTGAGAAAATGGAAGATAGCTGGGTGAGATTTGACTGTGGTGTTTCTTTCTTTGATATGTCAGCCTTTTTCTGATATCTAGCTCTGAGTTTCTTTTAAAAAACAACTAGAATTCATGCTACAAATTAGTTATTGGGATATTTACATTTATTGCAAAGGTCTGAACTAGAGGAGAACTTGTACTTCAGTGGAAAGGACAGGAGAGACTATGTCAACTGGAAGACAGGCATGTACTGACAACAAATTTTGTTTTGTTTTCTTTTGTTTTGTCTTAATTTTAGACCTTCAGGGACTGCTGGATGAAGTCCAACAGTAATTGCAAAAGATAATCTTATTTGATAAATTTATCAATTGAAATGTTCATTCACAATAGCTTTAGGGATACATTTTAGATAATGATATCAAAATATGTGTACTTTATGTTCCAGTCAAATTGACATGTAGAATCAACCATTACAACTTATTATAAAGTTATTGAAGGAAATATCTAGAGCTTGAAGCCTAAAATACAAAGTCACAACACAGAGAGAGAGACAGAGACAGAGACAGAGACAGAGAATGAGAGAGATACATCATACATCTTTTCTTTTGCTCAGTAGGCTGTTGTCTTTTTCACCAACTCTAAAGACTTGGAGAAAGTCTTTGTTATGACTGTACAAAGACAGGACAAATTTTCCATTTTCCTTCTTTTATTGTTTTTTTCAGCCAAAGATTATAAACCATCTTTCCCTTAACTATTAATACTGCATTGTTTGAAGTCTTGAATGTGCACCATAATTTTACACTTGTTGGAGAGGAAAATACAAGAATTGAGAACACAGATTCTGTAACTAAACCCTGAGACATGTGGCTTAATTGAAGTTAGTTAATGTGTTAAATGAATGGAACAGTGTTTTTTAGGGTTATCAAAACTACAGCATTAGCTGTAACATGCAATTGCAATTATTGTAATAAATTCAGCAACAAATATTTTTGTATATGTGCCTATAAGCCTCATTAATATTATTTTATTTCTTTCTAGAGGTAAGTCAAAGGTAGTTTTCTTCAGAATATGAAGAGAGAAGGCCAGTTTCTCTCTAAAGAATGTTTCCTCTTATCTAAACAGTTCAATCATTCTAAGTCTAGTTCGATTAAAATTGAGTTATGAATTGTGGAAGAGTCTTGGCTGATTTAATGTGAATGTTTTCTGGTGCAAATTGATTTATAAAACTCTCTGGACTTGCTATCAGAGGAAGTCAGAAAATGCTCAGGGCTAGATTGTCCAAACCACTTTTTAATGAATGGTGTGTCCCTTTCGCCACTGTGAACACTTTGAGAGCATGACAGAGAGTGAAGAATTTCTTGTTCCCTTGATCGCTTTAATTCTTGGGAAATACTATAATAAATTAAGGAAAATTTACATAAATTACAAAATACATGCATAAAATGCTAGCTTTTCTCAATGAAATAAAGATATAAAATTGAAATGCTTAAGCAAAATATGTAAATTCTAAAGGTTGGAAGTCTTACCAGATGAAAGTGATCACAGCTCACTCTGTTGTTTCCCTATCAGAAATATAAAGAATCATATTCTTTTTGTCTAATTTTCGAGCATGGTGGTGAGCTTCTGTTTTTGTTTTGATAGGCCTGAGGATATACTTTAATGCTTGTAAACTATACAAACAGTTACTTGTTCTTTGGAGTCTTGTTCATTCCTAGAAGTCTGGGCATCCATCTAAGGCAAGATAAGCAATTGTCACCCATCTAGGGATATCCTAGGAATATTCTGATTACCTCAGAAAAAAATATATGGTAATTTTCTTCATATAATATAAATGGTGGCACAAGGATTTTTTAACCTAATACATGCATCAAAAATGAATTCCTATTAGTGAATTATTTGAAGTCCCACAGAATGAAATATCCAGAAAGGCATCAGAAACCAATGACTAATAGCACATTCTCATGCTGGTATATGTATCAGTATTGTAACAGGTAAGACTAGTCAAATGGTCTGATGCCTTTTGGGGACTCTGAAGCCTAAAACTATATAATTAATGTGAGGTAAAGTGGAGGTGGAACATTTCAATGGAACTGAAGACCCCAAGTGGTTCTGGGTTTAGGGTGAGTAGGCAGTGGAGGAGGAACTGAATCCTAAACTGAGAGAAAACATGTCGTGGTTTGCTAAATACAAGACAAAGATGTATAATGATAACATTCTGCTGAGTATTCAGATATTCAAAATAAATGTGTATGTAAATACACTTGACTATATAATGGCTCACTTTCATAGGAATAGAGCAATTTGTACACTCTAGGTTTTATGCAGTAATAATACATGTTTTCATGTTGCTTGGATGAACTGATTGATATACATATAAGTCAATTCTCTCTGAATCTTTCAAGGAACAGATGCACTAAGTCTATGTATCTAGGCAGGCATCACACATTTGAACAATATTTACTTTATGGCTTTTTTTTTCAAGTTAACCTTCCATGTGTACTGTGCATTGTGAAAATGTGTGTCATGAAATGTTTTCCTGGAGAAGTTTCACAGCTAAGAGATGTCTAACAGAGACAGTGTCCATGCCTGCAGTGTTACCATCAGAGTAACTAGGAAGGTTAGGCTATTCTTTAATTTATATGGGGTATAAAAAACAATAATAATCTCCAAGAATCACTGGCAAGGGAATTTGTATATGGAATCCTATGTAGCTAATAGATTATGTGTGTACTTCCTAGTATACCCCCCAATGAGGAAACACAAACCTTACATGGAGGTCACCTAACCTCCAGAGGCTCTAAGATAGATATCCTATCAGTTCAGTTAGCTTCTTGTGCTGGATGATCTCATGAGGCTGGGTGATATACAGCTACACATTTCATCTAATAAATAAATCCCAATCATCCAATTACAGATTTACATAAGCAGAGGAAAGACAGGGTTGACATGTTCTCAATTAGCCTTCAGTGCTTTTATTAGCCTATAAATGCCCTCCTCCACACTAAGATTTATGGAGTAAAGAATGAAAATTCAAGTCTAATTTTTAACCATTAACCAGAGTGTGGCATGTCCTCTTTCTTTGTCAGCCTGTTGGCCACCAAGTCCACGGGCAGAAGGAAGGAGTGATTACAGAGAGCTTTGTTAGTGGCCTATGAGCAGGAACAGTGGCTGCTCTCTGAGAGACTGCTTTAGGTAAACCAGTTCAACTTTATTCCAGAGTATAAGGAATATTTAGGATATGGGAGTCTGGGGACAAATCTTAATTTGCAGTAAGTGGCACAGTGTTATTATAAGGCTCATAGTATGTGCAACACTGAAGGCTTCTAGCAGGAATCAATGTCAGGGCTCAAGCTAAAAATCAGTCAGTAATATAATTTAGAGATAGCTTTCAAATAAGGTCAGTCCTCCAGACCCAGGGACATTCTCCAGAGAAGGACAGGTAGAGGCAGAAAGTTCTGTGTGAGGGAGGGTGCCCTATATTACAGACCTATTAAGATAAGCAGTCAGGCCATGGAGAGAAATGTGACCTCTGCCAGTCAACAAAAATCCTCCAACACTAGAGAGTTACATTGTCTTCAGCTTAGATAAGATTAATTCACAAAAGGTAGTCACACTGGACCAAAATTTGGCAGAATACTCCCCAGTATTCCCTCACAGAGAATAATTGAGATTATTACCTGTACTATGGTTCAGGCCTGTGAGATGTTATCTGTGATGTAGACAGGCTTTTATTATTATTTTTTTTATAGCAAGAAACACATTGAGTGGTAGACTTTGGTGAATATTACTGATAGAGAGCCAGGGTCTCTAGTTCAAGTTTTATGGTAGATATCCACAGCCAAGTACTGGTCTGAACTCTGGGAATCCTGTTAAAGAGAAGGAGGGAGGATTGTATGAGCCGGGGGGATCATGTCATCACAAGGGAACCTACAGAAATAACTAATATGGGTTTATAGAAGGTAACATACTCTGGATTTATAGCTCGGGAGACCGCATGGGACTAATGCAGGCCCTCTACATATGTGTGACAGTTGTGTAGCTTGGTATATTTGTGGGACTCCTAGTATTGGGATGAAGACCTTTCTCTAATGCTCAAACTGGCTTTGGGGTACATATTCTTCGTACTGGGCTACTTAGCCCAGCCTTAGTACAAAGGGAGAAGCTTAGTTCTACCTCAATTTGATATGTAATACTTTGTTGACATCTATTGAAGGCCTGCCTCTTTCTGAACAGAGAGAAGGAAGGGATGGGTGGGGAAGAAGGGAAATAGAGGGAGGGAACAGGAGGAAAGAAAAAGGGAAACTGTGGTTGAGATGTAAAATAAATAAAACAACTTAATTAATAAAAATTTAAAACAGTAAATACAACTTATGAATCTATTTCTCAGGGGTCTATGGGTGTTAGTGTCATATTTTCCTGCTTTATTGAAGAGATAGAGCCTAACTTTTAACATTGGCAAGTGCTGTGCTGTACATTGGAAATTATCTCTTGGCAAGAAAATTTGCTTTTCCTTTGTATAAAGTCAGTTACACATTTTAAATTTTAATTAAGGTACATATTTTAATGTTTTGGTGAAAAGATACATTTTAAAGACAGTAGATAATTGTGAAGCTTTTGACTGTAGAGAGTCAAGGTACACACATGATATAAATCATTATTAGATATTGTGAAAATATTACATTTAAGAATTACTAAACATTTATCCAAATTTTAATGTTGTTCATGTTTTCTACAAAAATGATATTCACACTTTAAGCAAAAGCTGATGTTTGATTCTGGAATTTTGATTGAACTGGTACTCTTTCCAGTCTATCAGAATTATCATCTTACAAACCATGGAGCTATTCACAATGGTTATGCTAATAAAAACAACCAGATTATTCATTGTTTATATTAAAAACTAATGAAACAAATTTTACTTCTTTTATTATTACCTGATCAATGATTTATGTCTTTATATTTTAAAACTATTTTCAACTATGTTAAACACTAAATCATATAATCCTCTACAATGATTCTTGGATTTAATTGGTCTCATGTACATTAACTTGCTTACTAATGTTGAAGAGGGTTTCAAGGGGGCTTAGTCTGAGAAATATCTAGAGCATAAATAAATATAATTTAACTAGGTGGCACTATCCTACAACAATTATCATGAGTATATGATATTGTATAAAACATTAATTATATGCAAAACTTCCTATTAATAACTAGAATAGAAATAACAAAACAATTTTATTTATGCTTTGTCTCATTAATTTGGAGAAAGTAATTAATTTTGTAGCCACAAACATTTTACATTTTGGATTAACAATATGTAGACTTTTTTGTTATTTCTTTGTTTGTTTCAAGTACTGAATGTAAATGTCAAGTCATATTTGTTCCTGGGAAATTTTCTACCACAGAGCCACACCCATAAATCTATGTGATTAGTATTAAAGTTAAGCTTGACTACATCAAAAATTAAAAGTAATTTAATAAGAGTAAAAAATGCCTTGTAGAATATCAATTCTATTTAAAATAACTGTGAAAATAACATTCTCTTTGAGTTGGTTAGATTCAGGATCATTCTTTTAGATTTAAATTTGATCAATTAAGTCTTAGTACTATATATACTTACATAAATAAAATCAATGAAGTGTAGATCCTAAAATTTTTAAACTAGCAATGTATGTACAGAGGAATGGATATTATTAGGATTTTATGTTTGCTGACTGAATGCTTCTTCTTACCTAATGATAAACAATCAAATAAACTTTAACATTTAAAATAAAATTATCAGAGCTTGAGAAGTATGCAAAAGAAATTCTCTTATTTATAGTGATCAGATGAATTATTCTTACTGAAGATCATGTCTGGGCCTAAGTAGGTTAAGGTTCACCTGCATTTCTCATTCTCTGACTATACGATGACCTATTCAAGACATCATGCACTTGCATATGTTATTTACTATCTTGCTATAGATAACTCATGAGTTTATGAGGTACATCAGGGGTTGTAAAACATGCCTGTGTCAGTGCCATCTGCTAGTGGCATCATTTAACCCAAACTTAACATTTGCACACCCAATCAAGTAAGGAGAATGATTAAATGAATTCATTTAAATAGAAAGGAATCAAAAGTTCCTGGACTATCATACCACATTAATAAATAATCATCCTCGATTCTCTATGGATAACATGGAGGGAGTGTGAAGACCAGGAACAAAAGTCACCTTGAAGGACACATTTAAGTCATGGAAGAGGATGTGTTAATATTCTATAACTGCAGAGAATTTGTTTTAGGATTTATTAATGCAGATGTGTTTGAAAGGGGAAAAGGGAGGTTAAGACCTTGTACCATGATGAATGATATGTCCTTATGCTGCTTTCTTAATGGAAATAAAACACATAAATTATGTCTTTACAGAAAACTTTCTCATTGCTCCATTGTGTGTTCCCCCTAGTGCCTTTGAAGAGTAAGAGTTGTTTTCAAATCAAAGAAAACAGAAAATTCAGGTTTTTTTTTTTTTTTTTTTTTAGGACCTAATGACACAGGCGCTCTTGTCTGTATATAAAGTTGAGTTAGGGCGCCCTCTAATGTCCTATATACTCATTACCAAGCTGACAATGGTATGACAAGGCTCCTTCCTCACTGGAATGAGTTTGTGGAAGAACCAAACACTGAAGGAAAACTACCATTTTTTAGTGTTTTCTTCCTTTTTTATTCTTATTTTTCATAATTTAAAAAGGTTGTTTTCCATATCTATCTCTGCTCTCTATTCCTTCCCTCCTCCAAGTCCCTCCCAGTCTTCACTCAGCCTCCCCATATCCCATCTTTCCATCCATTTCCCAAAAAGAGCAAGGGGTCCCAAGTTGGGTCAGTTCAGTCTAGCATATCCAGTTGTTTTCTTTGTTAAAGGCAATCTTTTCAATATCTAAACAACGATGATATAGGGGTAGCAAGTGCTATATAGAGCACAGAAAAATCAAAGCAGATCTTTGATCTATAAGTGAAATCATTTTGCAGAGATATGTGAATATGGTATTCCAACTTGGCGAAGAATTAAGTGAATTTTTCCTGGCAATGGAAGAGAAACAGCAGGGATGGAAGGCTGAACTACACATCCTACTTTACATATAAAGTTTTATTAAAAGAAAAAGTAAAAAAATAAAAAACCTTCTAGTACTTTAATCTAAGATGAAAGATCTATGGAAATTTGTCATGGAAAATTTTAAATTCAAACCTCTTTTCCTCTCTAATTTTTCTGAAATTGAATTAATTTAATTTCCCTGTTTTTTTGCCTAACTGTTACTTTTTTCCCAATAATTCACTTTTATGACAGCATAGACTAATATAGATATGATCATCCAGAATTTAAAGGAAAAGCAAAAAATCAAAATATTGAGTGAAAGTCCTCAATAAGTTAATAAAATTGTTCTCTATAGGATAATTATATGATAGTTAAAAATCATAGTCAGATTAAAGCCAAAATTATCATATCTCATATTGTAAACATCAAAATTTATGAAACATCACCTCAATCACTAAAAAAATGTATAATTAAATTATTCTGAAAATCTTCTGTTTTTCAGAGACTTGTTAAATTATGTGCATATTTAAGTAAAATGACTTTTCTAGTTTTCCTTCCAGTAGGTAAATTTTATCATTTTCATTTTCATCCATTTGTGGAAAACTAGATGGCCAATAAAATAATAAAACTTTTGGAAGCTGAGAGTAAGCTCTATTTCCTGAAGCCTTTATGAACAATTATATGGATTACTAACACTAATAATGAATAGTGTTATAAGAATAAACAATTGACTGGAAGTCAATTATTTTTCTTACAATATTTCAAAGATTATTTGTTTGGTCCTATTACATAAACATTGACTAAATCATAGCTTTCTTAAAATTTGCTAAATTTATTTTCTAAATTGTGCCTTTGCCCCAACCCAAGTTCACCTGCCTTCATGATGGTATTCTTTCCTTATTAGTTCACATTTATTTTATGTCAACTCTTTAATTTTTGAAGGTTTACAACTTTTATACTTCTGATAACTCTGTTGTGTTCACAGACACTTTTTCTAGTCATACGTCTGTTACCTTGAGCATGGTTTTCACCTTTTATTCATCCAATATTTATTGTATATATGTAACTTGAATCATTTTTAACTGCTTTTTAAAAATTCAGTGTGTTTGGTAAATTGGATCCTTAGGGTACTATACAACAGTTTAGAAAATAAAACTGACTAACAAGAACTTTTTGGAATCTCATACACCACTCATTTTCAACTCTATCAGACTTAAAACAGGCTCTTTGATAATTTTACTTCTTAAATGAAACCCACAGGCAATACAACTCTATTGCCTCAGAAAAGTCAATACAATGCCTTACCTGTAACTCAGGAGAAAAAACAGAGGAAGCAACATTCTTTTACACTTAAAACATATACTCTAAGCATTATTATTCTAGAAAACGCAATGAGGCAATTAGATTACTATGTACATGCAAAATCACTTTGAGTATCAAAATTACAAATGTAGGCCAATCTCAGTCTCTTGCATGAAATTGGTAGCTCTTATGCACAAATTATTACTTTGGATGTACAACAGTCCACAATGAGTACAATATCTCGAGTTGTGAACAACTCTGAAAATATCCACGACTCATACATCATCTAAAGAAACAGAATAAACTTGTTATTTAGTCCTTGCTTTGTTTGGAAAGTTCAGTGTATAACAAATGCTATTGTTGGAAATGGATTTAAGAGTCTAAAAGCCTAGTTGAGAAGTACCAATCAGAATTGTCTAATTTTCCCCCAAAATGTTGAGATAACTCATGCTGAAATTTTAGCATTTCTGAGAATCACTTTAATGTAAACCTTATTCTATTTTAAATTGTATAATATTTATCCAACAGTTATAGTTTCTTTTTAAATACAGAAAAGATAAAGATATTTGATTAAAGTAAATATATTCCACATAAAATATAATTCAATATATTACCTATTAAAATATTCAATCCTTTAATCTTTATTCTTGAGTATATTTCAGATTGGTTAAAAAGAAAGCATTGTAGATGGCCCCTAAATATGCTTTTGGGGAATCAACAGTGGATCATATAGGAAAAGAAACTTAATGATTTTTGAAGTAGTTGCATTATTCTAAGAATCCATTTGTAAAATTAAATAAAATGTGTTTAATGACAGAAATCTTCATTTGTAAGATGATTCCAAGGATATGCAGACTTAAAAAGACACAGTATCCACAGAGAAATACAGATTTTCAAAATATGATCTGATAATTCTCTGTATTTCCTTGGGGTCTTTTGTTATGTCCCCCTTTTCGTTTCTGTTTTTGTTGATTTGAATACTCTCTCTCTCTGTTTTTTGAGTAGTATGGCTAAGGGCTTATCTATCATGTTAACTTTCTCAAAGACCAACTCTTAGATTCATTGATTCATTGTATTCTTCTTTTTGTTTCAATTGTATTGATTTCAGTTCTAAGTTTGATTATTTCCTGCCATCTACTCCTTCTAGGTGACTTCACTTCTAATTGTTCTAAGGATTTCAGCTGAGCTGTAAGGTCTCTAGTGTGGGATTTCTCTAGGTTTTTCATGTAGGCATCTAGCACTATGAATTTTCCTCTTAAGACCGCTTTCATTGTATCCCACAAATTTGGATACATTGTGGATTCATTTTCATTGAATTGTAGGAAGACTTTGATTTCTTTCTTAATTTCTTCCTTGACCCAAGATGGTTCAGCTGAGTGATGTTTAGTTTCTATGAGTTGGTAGGCTTTCTTTGGGTTTTGATGTTGTTGAACTCTAACTTTAAGCCCTGGTGGTCCGATATGTTACAAGGGATTATTTCCATTTTTTTATATCTGTTGATATTTGCTTTATGACCAATTATGTGGTCAATTTTGGAGAAAGTTCCATGAGGAGCTGAGAAATATGTATATTCTTTTCCCTTTAGGTGGAAACTTCTGTAGATATTTATTAAATCCATTTGCATCATTACCTCTTTTAGACTCCTAATTTCTCTGTTGAGACTGTGTTTGGTTCGTCTATCCAGGGTTGAAAGTGGGGTATTGATGTCTCCCACTATTAGGGTGTAAGATTTGATGTGGGATTCGAGCTTTAGCAGTGTTTCTTTTACATAAGTAGGTGTCCTTATATTAGGGGCATAAATATTCATGACTGAAATTTCCTCTTGACCAATTTTTCCTGTGATGAATAAGTAGTGACCATCTTGGTCCCTTTTAATTGCTTTTAGCTTAAAGTCTACTTTGTTAGATATTAGGATTGCAACCCCTGCTTGTTTCTTAGGACCATTTGACTGGAAAATCTTTTCCCAACCCTTTATTGTAAGTCTGTGTCTGTCTTTGCAGTTGTGGAGTGTTTCTTGTAGGCAACAGAAAGATGGCTTCTCTTGTTGTATCCATCTTGTTAGTGTGTGACGTTTTATAGGAGATTTAAGATCATTGATATTAAGGGAAATTAGTGACCATAGATTCATATTTCCTGCCATTTTTGGTGGTAACTTGTTTGTATTTCCTTTCTCTAGGGTATTCTTCTGTCGAATTATTGGTTGTTTGTGATTTTGTGGGTGTATCTGGGGTCCTTAGGTTGGAGTTTTCCCTCTAATACTCTCTGTAGTGCTGGATTGGTAGATAGATATTCTTTCAGTCTGACTTTGTCCTGAAATACCTTGTTTACTCCATCAATGGTGATTGATAATTTTGCAGGGTATAGTATTCTAGTTTGGCAGCCATGCTGTTTAAGCATCTGTATAACTTCTGACCAAGTCCTTCTAGCTTTCATAGTTTCCATTGAATAGTCAGGCATTATTCTGATTCGTCTACCTTTGTATGTGAGTTGGCCCTTTTCTTTTGCAGCTCTTAAAGTTTTTTCTTTGTTCTGTATGTTTTGTGGCTTGATTATAATGTGGCGCGCTGATTTTTTTTGGAATCATATCTATTTGGTGTTCTGTAAGCTTCTTGTATCTTTATAGGCATTTTCTTCTTCAAGTTAGGAAGGTTATCTTCTATGATTTTATTGAAAACATTATTTGTGCCTTTGAGCTGATATTCTTCTTCTATTCCTATTATTCTCAGAATTGGTCTTTTCATGGTGTCCCAGATTTCCTGAACATTTTGAGTTATGGTTTTTTTAGTTTTGTTATTTTCTTTAACTGATATATCTATTTGAGCTACTGAGTCTTCCACTTCAGAGATTCTATCTTCCATCTCTTGAACTCTGTTTGTTATGCTTGTATCTGTGGTTCCATCTTTTTTATTCAGGTTTTCTATTTCCATCTTTGCCTCATTTTGTGCCTTTTTTATTGCTTCTATTTCAGCTTTTATTTCAACTTTTAGTTCCTGGAATGTTTCTTTCATAGATTTGTTCATCTCTTCCAATTTTTTTGTTTGTATATCTTCTATTTCTTTAAAGCTATTTTTCATATCTTCTTTGAGAGCTTTGATGATCATCAAAAAGGAATTTTTGGTGTTGCTTTCTTCTGTTTCCTCTTCATTGCTCAGTTCAAGTCTTGTATTTGTAAGATCGCCACTCTCTTCTGGAGTTACCATGTTGTTCTTTGTATTATTATGTAAGTTTTTGCACTGACATTTGCCCATGGTTTCAGTGGTTCACGATTAGATGGCTCCTGGTCAGTTGTGGCACTCGGGCTTGTGTGCCTCCTGTTACCTCTCTGGGCAGGGTCTGGGTCTGTCCTTCAGAGACCCCAGAAGTTTTCTGTTTGCTCAGTTGGAAGTCGAGGTGGGTATCTGTGCAAGTTCCCTTAGTAGCAGCTGTGGGTATGGTGAGAGGCAGACTTTATCTGCCCCTGCTCCAGAGTGTGCTGGGACTCTGCAGACAGCACCTGGTCCTGGAAGAGGAACTGGAACTGATGGTAGCTCAACTCTCCCTCCCTGGCTGCGATATAGGCGCTTGGGCCTGGTGACCCCTCCTCACGTCTGGGCGGGGTCTGAGTCTGTCCTTCAGGGATCCCTGTAGTTATCTGTTCCCTCAGTTAGAGGTTGAGATGGGTAGCCATGCAAATTCCCTCAGCAGTAGCTTTTGGTATGGGACCCTGCAGACAGCACCTGGTCCCACTTAGCTTCTGTTTTAAATTCAATGCTTTTCTTTGTCAGAAGCTTAATCTGAGATAGCAACCAGCATGCCATTTATACTCACAACAAAACCCATGCTGTATTTTATATCATTTTTGTTATAAAAAGAAAATTCAGCAATCTCTTTTACCCAAACACATGTATTTACTGCCAAAATGACATATTTACAATAAATTTCCCTTTTGATAAATGTGAATTTTATAGACCTGAACAATGTGAAGTGACATATATTTTGGCTGAGTAAACTCCTTAAAATATGCATGCTCTACTTGCTCCTTTCTGTACTTGAAAAACTATTGACTTTTTAAAAATCTCTTTCCATGGTTTTGAGTATCCTACATTTCCATGTATTAAAAGAGAGTGATTTCAGATGGCTTATTTCATGTAATAATTTTTGTTTCTTTCATTTATCTCCACACATTGAAGATATCCTTGTTTTAACAATGAGTAATAGTCCAGTGGCTGGATATAGCATAGTTTACTATTCACTCCTTTACCAAAGGAAATCTCGTCTACTTACAATTGTGCAACTGTGAGTATAGCTGCTGCAAATGTGTATCTGTTGTGTAGGCATATGTTTTGCAGAACCACTGGAAAAATACTGAGCATGTTACAGGTTTCTAAAGTAAAAACAATTTCAATGTTATAAGAAACTAACAAACTGACTTATAACACAAATTACCATTTCACATTCCAACCAGCAGTATGATGAACACTCCTGTTCTTCTCTATACTTACAGAGTTTTAGTGTTGGAAGTGTGCTAGACTTGTATACATTTTTAAAATATGGACTATCTCCTTGTCTGAATAGATACATTCCAAAAGTAAGCACTTAAGTTTAGATATTGTGTGTCCTTTCTGTCATTTAGGGCCTATAGATGAGCAATGAATCAATAATAATTCCTGCTGTTTATATATCCCTCGTTGACTTTCAGTGACATGACACAGTTCTTGGCCCTTCCGCATGGTTGTCTAGTGCATTCATCTCTCTCAAGTACACTATGTTGATTTACATATTTTACATAATTATTATTTAATTAATTTTACTTTATATTGTCAATTCTCTATTATTATAACATTTGAAAATAAATCCTTAGCAATAAGGAATGGAGGTATATAACAGTTTAAAGACAAAATTAATCTGGCAAATGTGCAGAACTTTGCATAGATTTCAATTTAAGTATGATTTCTACCTCTCAAAGAAGTTTCTGTGAAATAAATTGGACAGTGGGATTTATCCTCCAGGCATCATTCTTGCAGTGATTCAATAATCATTCATGGGACTCATGCTGTGAAAAGTGCCCTGCTAAATGCTGGGAGTAGATAATTAAAAAGCTACGGTTCTTGCCCTCAAAGATCTCACAGTCTAGTAGCCCACACAAGCTAAGTGCACTATAGCAAATGTTATTCTAGTGTTCTCTTTAACATACAAATTGCATATAAAGCAAAATTTTAGACAGTGCCTAATAAATCAGAAACTCTAAGTCCACCTTAATTAATTTTTATAATAATATCAAGAAGGACCTTATGTACACTGAAAATGTATAATTTCTAGTATGCATTTTCACTAACAGGTAAGTAGATGCAAATTACATATTAGAAAGATTAGATATTGCAAGTCACACACTTAAAGCATTATTCAGTTTTGAGTTCTGTGTTATGCTTTAGAAACATGCTTACTATGATACTTTACTTGTTTCTATTGAATTCAAAAATATCTCCTCTAACTTGTTTCTCTGGGGATTAACATTGGGAAATAGCATTGTTCTATAAGGTGTGGTAAACCAAATATGCTTATTTCCACAAGAAGATAAACTGCTTTGCATTATGAGCTTGGCAGGACACAAGCCCATCTGCTGACAAAAGACATTTTCTACAAAATAAGGCTAGAGGAAGCACCTGCTTCAGATATGTGTATAAAAGAATTATTCTCAGGAAATTAACTGGATTCTGTAGTGTTAGAAGTGCTTTACTAGGCTTTCTTTTTTTCTTTCAGTTGCTTAAAATCATAACAAACAAACTTTCTTAATATAATGTGTAATATGATTATATTAGATCAATATTTAGTTTGGTAAATATTAATGGATGATTTGACATTATCAAATAATCAGAAAATACATAATTTATATCATTTAGGGAATTTTGATCACAAATATAGTGTATATTGTATAAACATATAAATAATAAAATAAGAATTACATAGCTCAAAGAATTTATATCAAAATCATTTTTAAAAAGTTTTTAATAAAATTTTAGGAAGAACAATTACACAATTATGACAACAAATCATTCCAAACATAGAAGAAAATATAGCTCTGTGTGTGTATGTGTGTGTGCATTTGTGTGTGATCCTGTGAGTACATGCATGCATATGCATATTTGTGTGTATAAGTCAAATCAAAACTTTTTAGAATGTTACAAAAAGAAATAAGAGAAACAGCAACCTTTATAATAGTTACAAATAGCATTAATCTCCTCAGTGGAACTATAACCAAAGAAGTAACAGATTTGTTTGACAAAAACATTAAATCACTGAAGAAAGATATTGAAGAGGTTATCAGAAAATGGAAAGATTGGGTCAGTGGCACCATAGAACTGTCTGCTCCCTGCTCAGGGAGGGGATGGGAAGTTGTGGAGAAGAAAAAATGACCTGATGTGGCGGGAGGGGGAAGGGACCTTGAATAAGGATATACAAGGATGGAAAAAAAATTCAGAGGGAAAGCTGAACACAAAGTAAATATATGTGTAGCAAAAAATAAAATAAAATAAAATAATACCCAGAAAAAAAAAACAACAAAGATGCTAAGGTCAAAAGGAACTATATTATACATAGCTCTCCCAGTTAATTCAGAATTGCTCACAAGTACTTCACTTTAGCTGCATAATTAATCCGTGTTTTATCCTTTACATTTTAGTGTTAAGTTAAAAAACGTGTTTCCACTTCTTCTTTATAATTTTCTGAAATATCTTACATATTTTCCATTGGTTTTAAATTATGCTATTTTTATATATTTTTTGATCCTGTATGTCTTGAACATTTAAAGATGCTTTACACCTACCTGCTCTTGAAATTTTCACTTAAATATTTAATAAAAAATATTTATCCAAAATTAAAAAAAAGAAAATGGAAAGATCTCCCATATTTTTGGATAAGTAGGATAAACATAGTAAAAATGACAATATTATCAAAAGCAATCTACAGATACAATGCAATTACCATCAAAATCCCAACACAATTTTTACAGACCTTGAAAGAAGAAGATTAAATTTTATTTGGAATAACAGGAAAGCCAAGATTGCCAAAACAATTTTGCTCAACTAAAGAACCTCAGGAGGCATAACCATCCCTGACGTCAAGCTGTATTATAGAGCTACAGTAATAAAAACAGCCTGGTACTGGTATAAAAAAGAGACGTGTGGATCAATGCAATTGAACTGAAGACTCAGACATTAACCCAAACACCTAAGAACACCTGATTTTTTGACAAAGAGGTCAGAAATATTCAATGGAAAAAAGAAAGTGTCTTCAACAAAAGATTGTGTTGGCATAACTGGATAGCAGTATGTAGAAAAATTCAAATAGATCCAAGCCTATCACCCTGCACAAAATTCAAATCCAAGTGGATCAAAAACCTCAACATAAAACCATATACATTGAACTTGATAGAAAAGAAAGTGGAAAATACCTTCATATGCATTGGCACAGGTGACCACTTCCTCAATATAACACCAGTAGCACAGACACTAAGAACAACAATCAATAAGTGGGACATCCTGAATCTGAGAAGTTTCTTTAAGACCAACGACACAGTCATTAAAACAAAACCCATTGTTGGTGGGAGTGTAAGCTTGTACAGCCATTTGGAAATGCAGTATGGGGGTTTCTCAGAAAATTGAGAATCAATCTCCTGAAGGACCCAGCAATACCACTTCTGGATATACCCTAAAGATGCACAGTCACACTCCAAAGGCATTAGCTCAACTATGTTCATACCAGCATTATTTGTAATAGCAAGAACCTGGAAACAACCTAGATATCCCTCAACTAAAGAATGGTTTAACAAATTGTGGTACTTCTACACAATGGAGTACTACTCAGCAGTAAGAAAAAATGATTTTCTAAAATTTGCAGGCAAATGGATGTATTTAGAGAATATCCTCTTCAGCGAGGTATCACAACCCCAGAAAGATAAGCAGGGGATGTACTCACTCATTAGTGGCCTCTGAACAAACAAACAAACAAACAAACAAACAAGAAAAAGCAAAGCATGCCCAAGCTGAAAACCACAACTACTGAACAGCTTGGGATCAGAAATACCTTGGACAGACTCCTTGTATCCCACTCCCCCTACAGGCACACCTGACTCAGTCTTGAGGTTGTGGGGAGAAAACTGGATCTGCCAGGAGTGAAGACTGAACTAAGCAATATTGGGACAGTGGGACCATGGTACTGCCTGCTGCCTGCTCGGTGAGGGGATGGGGAGTTGTGGAGAAGAGAGAATGAACTGATGTGTTGGGAGGAGGAAGGGATCTTGATTAAGGATATAAAAGGATAGAAAGTGTGACTTCTTTGTTCATAATAAAAATAATAATAAAATAAAATAAAAAATTCTACCTTGTCTAAAAATTGCAACAAGTTTAGGGGTTAAATGCGGGGTTAAAGTTTAGGTGATCAGTCATGTACTATCTGAGCTGGAGATCTTCTCAGCCTTTGGAATAATTCCCTGGTTTAATCAATATAGATCTTTTACTTGATATCATTTTCCTCTATTTATTGACTTATCATTAATCTAATATTTTCTCTCAAGCATAGAAACTGATTGCTTAATTGTATTATCCAACTTTTAGCCAAATAAAGAGGACATTTTCTTTAAAAAAAAAATTACAGCCTACAGAATGGAAAAAGATTTTTACCAACCCTACAAGTGATAGAGACTGATCACTAAAATATATAGAGAACTGAAGAGACTAGAGCCCAAAACCCTAAATAACCCCATTAAAAATGGGGTTCAGAACTAAAAAGGGAATTCTCAGCAAAAGAATTACTGAAAGGTACTTGATAAAGAACTCAAAATCTTTAGCCATCAGAGAAATGCAAATCAAAACAACTTTTAGATTACACCTTATAACTTTCAGAATGGCTAAGATCAAACACACAGATGACAGCCTATGCTGAGGAGGATGTGGAACAAGGAGAACACTCCTCCGTTTTTAGTGGTAGTATACACCTATTCAGCCACTCTGGAATGCAGTATGTCAGATTCTCAGAAAACTGAGAATCGCTCTCACCAAAGATCCAGCAATACCACCATTGGACATATACCCTAAAAATGCACATTCACACCCCAAAAGCATTAGATCTACTATGTTCATAGCAGCATTATTTGTAATAGTAAGAACTTGGAAACAACCTAGATGCCCCTCAACTGAAGAATGGATTAACAAACCGTGGCACATCTACACAATGGAGTGCTACTCAGCAGTAAGAAAAAATTATATCCTAAAATTTGCAGGTAAATAGATGGATTTGGAGACTATCAGGCTTTTATACTTGTAAATCAAGCACTTCACTGAATGAGCTTTCTTCCTACCCTGAGGAAACATTTGAATAAAAATACTTATAAACTATTGGCTAAATTTTAGTTCTATAAACATTTTGAAATGGCTTATGAAAACTTTTGAAGATATTTTCATATTGTCACCTATTGGCTAGGGGTGCTTAGCATTATCATGACTGTATTAACAAGTATGAGGATTTGCTACATCACTGACACTACCCATTCAAGCATAAGATGTATTTGAAAACTACTGGAGAGAGTAGATTTTAAACATTTTTACTCCCTTAAAACAGTATATGACATAACCCTGACTTACATATTTCACAATGAACATATATACAAAATGTATTTTGTAAATCATAAATACACAAGTCTCTTGTTTGTCAATTGGTAGTAGTTAATTAAAACATTAAATATGTGATTCAAACTATTAAGTTTTCAATGAACTGTAAGAATCACAATTTGAAATGATATAGTGATTTTGTGCAGGTGAGCACAGCTGCTGGGGGCTCTTGAGTACAACAGTCCTATCCTGTCTAAATGCACTGTTTTGGTCTGTGTGTACTGGCTGGTGGTTAACTCAGACACTCACAACTGGACAAGTGCAGAGAATGAGTTTCCATGGGAAGCTTCGCAACAGCAGCATATGTCTATTATAACTTATCCTCAAATTTCAAGAACCATTTCTTATGATGGGGCAGTAAGATTCTCACATCTGTCTTAATTTCTTGAGTCAGAGTTTCTCAATGAATCTGAAACTTGCTATTTTATGCAGCGTAAATAGCCAGCTAGCTCCACACAACTATATACCCGTGCCATCCATTGTTGTGTAACCAAAAAGCATCAAAATACTAGCTTTTTATGTTGGTGCTAGGGATACAAACTTGTGTCCTCATGCTTGTTCAGCAAACATGTTACCCACCCTTCTTCATCTTCCTTTAAAAAGAAGAGTTCCATTTTAATTTTTCTTTAAAATTTGTTCTTCCAGCTCAAATACTTTATTTGTATCCATGCATAAGAAAATCTAGAAATACAAGCAATAAAACATCCGACTTTCTACTGTAGGTTTCCCTTTCGTACTCACTTTAATAATCTAAAATTTTCACCATTAAAAATAAAAACTAATTTATTTCATAAAAATAATTCTGAGTGTAGATTCTGAGAAATGAACACTTACAAATATCCATATATTTAGCATAATACTAGATAATAAAAATAGAACTTGTGATTAGAAATATAAATTCTTTGTACAAACATATGCCTAAGTTATATAAATATTCTATTAGTTATTTTAGATGTAACAGGAATAGGAGGTGAAATAGTAATCATTAATGTTCTTTAATAGCAGAAACTGTATTTTGAGCTGTTTGGATGAAGGAAAATATAATCCTTTTCTCAGATTCACAGATACTCCCCTTTCTATCTATGTTCTACTTATATGTGTCTTAAGGATGTGATAACAAACTGTAGAGGGGCTCAGAGTCTGAGATCAGTGCACTGTTTCTCCTAATTCTATAGTCATTGGTCTGTGCTACTGATTTCTTTGAATTAATCTTGTATCCTGCTACATTGCTGAAGGTGTTTATCTGCCATAGAAGTTCCTGGGAAGAATTTTATGGGTCACTTATATATATAATCATATCATCTGCAAATAGAGATAGTTTCACTTCTTATTTTCCTATATCTTCTTAAACTCCTTTCATTCTCTTATTGCTTTAACTAAAACCTCAAGAACTATATTGAATAGATAAGGGGAGAGAAGATATCCTTATCTAAATCGGGATTTTAGCGAGATTGCTTTGAGTTTTTCTCAGTTAAGTTTGATGCTGGCTGTCGGGTTGTTGTAAATTGCCTTTGTTATATTTAGGTATTTTCCCTGTATTCCTGATCTCTCCAGGGCTTTAATCATAAAAGACTGTTGGATTTTTTCAAATAATTTTTCAACATCTAAGGATATGATCAGGTGGTTTTGTTCTGTTAGTTTGTTTATATGATGGATAACACTTACAGTTTTTCGTATGTTAAAGCAGCCTTCCATTTCAGGGATGAAGCCTACTTGGTCATGGTCGATGATATTTTTTATATATTGTTGTATACATTTTACTAAAATTTGTTTGAGAATTTTGGCATCAATATTCATGAGGGAAATTGGCCTGTAATTCTCCTTCTTTCTTGTGTCTTTGAGTGGCTTGGGTATTAGGATGATTGTGGCCTCATAAATGATTTTGACAATATTCCTTCAGTTTCTACTGTGTAAATAGTTTGAGGAGTAATGGTAATAATTCTTCTTTGAATATCTGGTAGAATTCTGCACTGAAACCATCTGGACCAGAGCTTTTATTTTGGGGAGGCTTTTAATAACAATTTCAATTTCCTTAAGGTTTGTTGGCCTGTTTATGTAATTAATCTGTTCTTCATTTAATTTTAGTAAATGGTACTGTCCAGAAAGCTGTCTATTTCTTCTAGATTTTCTATTTTGGTGGAATACAGATTTTCAAAGTATGATCTGATAATTCTCTGGATTTCCAAGGCACAAAATGAGGCAAAGACAGAAATAGAAAACCTGAAGAAAAAAGCTCCAACTACAGATACATGCGTAACTAACAAAAAATTAGAAGACATGAACCAATCCATGAAAGAAAAACAAGAAAAAGTAAACCAAAAAAATGAAAGAAACATGCCAGGAACTAAAAACTGAAATACAAACAATAAAAAAGGCACAAAATGAGGCAAAGATGGAAATAGAAAATCTGAAGAAAAAAGCTGGAACCACAGATACAAGCATAACCAGCAGAGTTCAAGAGATGGAAGAGAGAATCTCTGAAGTGGAAGACTCAGTAGCTCAAATAGATATATCAGTCAAAGAAAATACTAAAACCAAGAAAGCTATAAGACAAAAAGTTCAGGAAATCTGGGACATCATGAAAAGACCTAATTTTAGAATAATAGGAATTGTATAAGGAGAATACCAGCTCAAAGGCACAGATAATTTATTCAATAAAATCATAGAAGATAACCTTCCTAACTTGAAGAAGGAAATGCCTAAAAGATACAAGAAGCTTACATAGCACCAAATAGATATAACCCCCCTAAAACTTCACTGTGCTACATAATAATCAAGCCACAAAACATACAGAACAAAGAAAAAATTTTAAGAGCTTCAAAAGAAAAGGGCCAACTTTCCTATAAAGGCAGACCCATCAGAATATCACCTGGCTATTAAATGTAAACGATGAAAGCTAGAAGGGCTTGGTCAGAGGTTATACAGACGCTAATAGAGCATGGCTACCAAACTAGAATACTATACCCTGCAAAATTATCAATCACTATAACTGGAGTAAACAAGATATTTCATGACAATGTGAGACTGAAATAATACCTATCTACCAATCCAGTACTACAGAAAGAATTAGAGGGAAAACTCCAACCTAATGACCCCAGATACACCCATGAAACAACAAACAATCAATAATCTCACAGAAGAATAGCCAAGAGAAAGGAAATACAAACAAGTTACCACCAAAAATAGCAAAAAATATCAATCAGTCATCAATAATATCCCTTAATATTAATAGACTCAACTCTCCTATAAAAAGACACACACTAACAAGATGGATACAACAACAGAAGCCATCCTTCTGTTGCCTACAAGAAACACACCTCAACACAAAGACAGAAACAGGCTTAGAGGAAAGGTTTGGGAAAAGATTTTCCAGTCAAATGGTCCTAAGAAACAAGTTGGGGTGTCATCCTTATATCTAACAAAGTAGACTTTAAGCTCAAAGCAATTAAAAGGGACCAAGATGGTCATTACTTATTCATCACAGGAAAAATTGGTCAAGAGGAGATTTCAATCCTGAATATTTATGCCCCTAATATAAGGGCACTTACTTATGTAAAAGGAACTCCGCTAAAGTTCAAATCCCACATCAATTCTCACACCCTAATAGTGGGAGATTTCAATACCCCACTTCACCACAGGATAGGTCAGCCAGACAGAGACTCAACAGAGAAATCAGGAGTCTAACAGAGGTTATAATACAAATGGAATTAATAGATATCTACAGAATCTTCAATCCAAATGCAAAGAATATACATATTTCTCAGCTCCTCATGGAACTTTCTCCAAAATTGACCACATAATTGGTCATAAAGCAAATATCAACAGATACAAAAAAATGTAAATAATCCCTGTAACATATCAGACCACCAGGGCCTAAAGTTAGAGTTCAACAACATCAAAACCCAAAGAAAGCCTACCAACTCATGGAAACTAAACATCACTCAGCTGAACCATCTTGGGTCAAAGAAGAATTTAAGAAAGAAATCAAAGTCTTCCTAGAATTTAATGAAAATGAATCCACAACGTATCAATACTTGTGGGACACAATGAAAGCAGTCTTCATAGGAAAATTCATAGTGCTAGATGCCTACAAGAAAAACCTAGAGAAATTCCACACTAAAGACCTAATAGCTCAGCTGAAAGCCTTAAAACAATTAGAAGCAAACTCACCTAGAAGGAGTAGATGGTAGGAAATAATCAAACTTAGAGCTGAAATCAATACAATTGAAACAAAAAGAACAATACACAGAATCAATGAATCTAAGAGTTGGTTCTTTGAGAAAGTTAACAAGATAGATAAGCCCTTAGCCAAACTAATCAAAAAACAGAGAGAGAGTGTGTTCAAATCAACAAAATCAGAAATGAAAAGGGGGACATAACAACAGACCCCAGGAAATAAAGAGAATTATCAGATCATATTTTGAAAATCTGTATTCCACAAAAATGGAAAACCTAGAAGAAATGGACAGCTTTCTGGACAGGTACCATCTACCAAAATTAATTAAGATAAGATTAATTACGTAAACAGGCCTATAACCCTTAAGGAAATTGAAGCTGTTATTAAAATCCTCCCCAAAAATAAAAGCCCTGGTCCAGATGGTTTCAGTGCCGAATACTACCAGACATTCAAAGAAGAATTACTACGGTTACTCCTCAAACTATTTCACACAGTAGAAACTGAAGGAATATTGCCAAACTCCTTTTATGAGGCTACAATCACCCTAATACCCAAGCCACTCAAAGACACAACAAAGAAGGAGAATTCCACACCAATTTCCCTCATGAATATTGATGTGAAAGTTCTCAACAAAATTTTGGCAAACAGTATACAACTATGTATAAAAAGATATCATCCACCACAACCAAGTAGGCTTCATCCCAGAAATACAGGGATGGTTTAACATACAAAAAAACTGTAAATGTTATCCATCATATAAGCAAACTAAAGGAACAAAACCACATGATCATATCCTTAGATGCTGAAAAAGCCTTTGACAAAATCCAACACTCCTTTATGATTAAGGCCCTAGAGAGATCAGGAATACAGGGAGAATATCTAAATATAATAAAGGCGATTTACAAGTAGCTGACAGCCAGTATCAAACTTGATGGAGAAAAACTGAAAGCAATCCCACTAAAATCAGACACTAGACAAGGATGTCCTCTCTCCCCTTATCTATTCAATATAATTCTCGAAGTTTTAGCTAAAACAATAAGGGAACAAAAAGATATTAAGGGGATAAAAAAAACATATACACTATCTGTTACATCAGTATTGTTCAAATTCTTTTCTAATTTCAAAGGAAAGATGAATGCATATCTTTGGAACAAAACAATTTAATATTACTGAGCCACTAATAATCAACATATTATAAATGTGGCTTTCTGCTTGCAGTATGCTTCACTTAGGTCAATGACTTCTATGTTCTTTCCAAAAGCCCAATGAAGAACAAGGAGCAGGCTTTGGGGTAATTCTTGTTACAGAATATCCAAATTTTTCAGGGAGTCTAGTTAGTTTTCCTTAGCTGCATGGTTCTGATTCATGACCCATGGACTTTTCTTTATTTGTCATTGTGAACTTAACTTTCTTTTAGTATTTTTCTTCAAGAAAATGAACTTGGTGTTCTGAGATAATAAATTTTTACTTAAACTTAGTGAAGATAGCATCTTAGTATGAAATGGAAAACTAAGAACCTGACACAATGTTATCTATTTTTATGTTTTTTCCCAATCTAATGTATAAATAGAATTAGTATATGAGGATACTCCTTTGATGATATAAGAAATTGGCTAATGTATCAGTGGTTGCACTTCAGGGTTGACAGCATGCCTCTTCTTCCAAAGTAAAAGCCAAGTGAACTGCACATTTCTAAGAATCTTTGATGTTTTCAAAGGTTGGTACTAGAAATCTTCTGTAAGTGTGAATTAGTGGCTGACTTCCATAAGTACAGATAATAAGCATCCAGCTACATACACAGTCATGTCTGTAGCCTTGACAGTAACTTACTGACTCATTTAATAGAAAACAAATTAAAGCAGCTTTGAAATTAGTCCAAATTCTCTTAAATCCATAACATTTAAATGCTTACTCACCTCTTATTCAGTATTATTAGTCATAAATTACTAGTGTTACAAATCTGATCTCTGAGTATCAATTGAACTAAATAGTTGTTCAGGAAGAACTGATTATGATTTCAAGATACCTATGTTGGCTAGTTTAATGTCAACTTGACACAAGCTAGAATCATTAAAGAGGAGGGAGCCTGATCTGAGAGAATGCCTTTTAATAGGACCAAGGCTACAGGCAAATCTCTGGGTCATTTTCTTATTAGTGATTAATGTGGGAGAAACCAGTCCATTATAGGTGGTGCCATCCCTGGGATGAAGGATTTGGGTTCTATAAGAAAGCAGGGTGAACAAGCCAGTTAAGTTGCTCTTCTCCATGGCCAGTAAGCATCACTCTTTTATGGCCTCTGCATCAGCTACTTCCTCTAGGGTCTGGCTGTCAGTTTCTGTCGTGAGTTCCTTAATAATGGACTATGATGTATAAGTATAAGTCAAACACATCCTTTTCTAGCTAAATTAGTTTTGATCATGGTGTTCCATCACAGCAATAGCAACTCTAAGACAGAAATTGGTACCAGGATAATGTGGCTTTTCTGAGACAGGCCTGAATATTTTTGGAAGGATGAAGAAAGAACTTTTGGAATTGAGGCTGGAAAAAACCACTGTGTTCAAACCTTGTGGAGCTGTTCTATGGAAGTATGGAATGTAAGACTAGTAAGAGGAATAAAGGTGATGAATGTCCCATTTGTGAAGTTCCAAATGAAAGTTTGAGCCACTTAAAAATTCTCTCTGGACCATTGAATATTTTTAATGAAGAATCTGTGGTTTGGTTAACTGCACCTAAATAATGAGTCAGCTATAATTAAGATGAAACCAGCACCATTGAAGTGCATCCTTTGTGTTACTTGGACAATTGATACTGGTTAGCTGAAGCAGAGAAATTAGCGGTGAGTAGAGGAGACCAATATCATTAAAGTAAAATACTCTAGTATCTGTTTTCTCAGAGTGACTACACAGAAGCTGTGTTCCAGAGATGGTCAAGGTTGTACCTCAGGCAGATAACTTGGTAGTATAAGTCACTCATTTGGTACTGGGCTTAAAGCATGAAGGGATCATGGAGAGCAGCTGAGGTTTGGCACTATGGGGGGCTATGGAAGACTATTGGTGAAAAAAATGTAGCCTTAATAGGCATTGAAGTCCCTGAATTAAAGACATTATGTATAGAAGTTGAGCCTTCACACCAGGAAGAAAGCCTGGGGGAAGGCTATTGGTTAAAGTGAGCTCAGTTGCAGCAGAGGACCCCTGCACTTTGTAGATGCTGGTTCAATGAGATGACCACCAAGAACATCAGCAGGAGTGCTGTAGAGGCAGCTGGGGCCTCAAAAAGAAGCTTATATGTGCTATAGATGGCAGGGTCAGAGACTCTATTCTTTGGTGATGCCCAGAACACTATGAGCAGATCCCAGATATCAGACATTGATGATGGAGTTAAATTTTGCTTTGATTTTATTGTGACTATACCTAGATCTTACCTTTGATGTTAGAAAGCATTTAACTTACTTTTTGATTTCATAGGAGGTCACAGTCAGAAGACATTAGATTTTAAAAGAGTTTGTATTTTAAAAGAGACTGGATATTTAAAATAGAATGAATTTTTATGTTTTGAAATTTTAAAGGCAATGGGGCTTTCTAAAGTTGTGTAATGTTTTATACTTTAATAGCTTGTTAATATAGGATCTTTAGGATAAACAAGAAATGAAAAGATATAGCTTAACAGTGATGTATTTGTGTGTTGAGTTGACAAGATTTAGTTGTGCTGACTAGTTTTATGTCCACTTGACATAGCCTAGAGTAATTTTAGAGAAAGCATCCTTAATTAAGAAAATACTTCCCTGGGGAGTTGTGGAGAAAAGAGAATGAACTGATGTGTTGGGAGGGGGAAGGGACCTTGAATATGGATATACAAGGATGGAAAGTGTGACTTCTTTGTTCATAATAATAATAATATTATTATTATTATAAATTAATTACTAAATAATAAATAAAAAATACTTCCCAAAGATCAGGCTGTAGGCAAGCCTGTAGGGCATATTCTTAAATAGTGGTTAATGGAAGAGGGCACAGGTTATTGTTGATGAGGCCAATTCTGGCTGTTGGTCCTTGGTTCTGTCAGAAAGCAGCCTGAGCAAGTCATGAGTATAAGCCAATAACAACCCTCAATGCCCTCTGCATCAACTTGTTACTACAGGTTCCTGACCTCTGTGAGTTTCTGCCTTAACTTACTTCAATGATAGACTATGATTTAGAAGTATAAGCTAAATAAACTCCTCCTGAAGTTGTTTTTTATCATAATGTTTCATCAAAAAATAGTAGACCTAAGACACTATTGCACATTATTGTAGAGACAACTGTACAAAAATGAAGTGAAAACCATTCTTTTCACAGAGTTCCTGAAAGAAAGAAACTCTTATAAATAAACTGATAGTAGTATGTGCCTTCAAACTTTAGCTAGAGGTAATCAAGCAATCAGTAAGAGCCTTAGCTCTTTTATCTCAAATAAAAGTTCAGGACTCTAATGTGAAATATATTAATGCTATTTAAACCTTTCTGAATTAAAATAGTAGCTTAGAAGCAGCCAATCTCAATTGTGAGAGGAAAACAATGTAATCAGTCCACATTGTGACCTTCTTCATGTCTAGGTGGCAGTGGTTGACTATTATCTTCTTACAGAGGCTAAAAATGTCCTTACCCATAACACTTATTTGTAACAAGTCATAGATCTAACCTAATGCCTGCCAATATCCAGTGCTCATGAAGCATGAAAGAGTCCCCAGATGTATAATTTCTTAACTATTTTAATTGAACTGTGGAGGGAAAAATAAGGTACAGCTTATCACTGCTGCTTTTTTGCTGAAAAATATCTGTCTCAAAATCAGGTGCCTTTATTAAGAAATAAAAACATAGGCGAGGTAAATTTAGGTTTTATATTTAGCATCTACTTGAGACAGAAAGTTACTTGTATAAATTTTTAATAACTATTTCTATCTGTTCTAAAGGAACCTGCTGATGTTGAGTGCTTAGCCTGGACATTCATAAATATGAATGTTTTACTGCACTTGAATGAAAATGGAAGATCTGCAAGTAAGAAAGTAATCAAAGAGGTTGGAAAGGAACTGTGTCAAGATTTTTGCTGTATGCATGGTACCTATTCCCCAACCCTCACACTGATCTGTCATGCTGAACTTCATCCTTTGGACATATGATTTGACAGCCTTGTTTCTGCTGTTGTTAATGATTATGGTTGTTCAAAACTATTACAGAGGGATTACCTGTGTATATGAATTGTAAACAGGCATACTCATTTAATAATTCATTAGTCTTACCATGTACGAGGCAAAACCTTAGAAAATGGACACTTTACTGAGGAAAATTGTGCACTTTTTTGATGGATTTTTCTCTCTAAAAATAACCAAGATGTTTCTGTATTTTATTAGATTATTTGTTATTATTAATTTTGTGTTAGCCAATAGCATTTTAATAAAGTTATACATACATGACAATAAGTTAAGCATATGTTATACATTTAACACATATTAGCATATGTACTTTTAGTTTAACACATATTTTATTAACTATTGTAAGTGATTATTTTCATAAAGATATTTTTGCATAAGTACATGAGGTACGTTGAGCGTCCAGTTTCTATGTATTTATGTAAAATCTAGAAGCCACAATTGGAGAAAGAAAGGTACATTTGTCTTTCTGAGCCTGACTATATTTGGATAATATGATTGTCTCCATTTGTATTCATTTTCTTGCAAATGACATAACTTTATTTTTGTATACATGCGGAAGTTTTCCTTGTATATATAAACTAAATTTTCTTTAACCATTTCTCTCCTAAAAGACACTCAGTTTAATTAAATCATTCTGTGATAGTGACTATTATTGCAGTAAATCTTGGTTGGCAAGTACACTGTAATGTTTTGACTTTGAATATTTTGATTAAATCATTGGGAGTGATATGTATAAGTCATGTTGTTGATCTACCTTCAGATTTTGAAAACCTCCACACTGATTTCTATAGTATCTAAAAAAGTTTATCTTCCCTTCCTCTATCAATAAATCTTCCATTATATAATTTTTAATTGATTTCCTTGCCAACAATTGTTATTTCTTAATGTTTATCATTCACACAGGAGTGTTCTTGAATCTCAACAGAACTTTAACACATAGTTGTCTGATAGCTAGAGATAACTAATTAAATAATTTTATATGCTTAGTGACCTTTTGATCTTGTTTTTAGATCTCAGTTCATTTGTTCAGCACAATTATTGATTTGATTATTTTTTCTTTTCATTAAGTTATGTGAAATCTTTAATTATTGGTATACACACACACACACACACACACACACACACACACACACACACATCCCTTGATACAGTGTTCTGAATTCATTTACTTTTGCTCAGATGCATATAGGTTGAGGCTTAGCAATTCTGCCTGGATTAGCAAGTAAGGAATTCATCCTTAGAGAAGACTGATTCCCCCTCTTCTAGCAGCTATTAATTGCCTGTAGATCTGCAGTCAGGGTTAGGGCCTTGTGAGATTACTCTTCCTGTGTTTGTATGTCAACTGCTATTTTAACTGTACAGATCTTATTTAGGCTAACTTATTTAGCATTTTCATGGATGAGGCCTCCTTATCAATACTATCTCACAGCAGATGTTGGTTTTACAGCATTTCCACATTTCCTCAGTAATAGTCTATGAGGATTAGATGTAGATGTTGTAGTGGGTTTTTTTCCTTTTTTTCTATTTTATTATTATGAATGAAGTCTTATTTTTTATCCATGTATCCCCTTGTTCAAGCTCCCTTCCCCCTCCCGCTCCTCAATGTCACTCTCTCTTCTGCCCATCTAATTACCTCCTCCCCAGCAAGGGCAGGAGGTCCCAAGGTCTCAAGGTGGCTTAGTTCAGAATCCACTCCAGGCAGATCTGCTTTCCTCATCCCAACATCAAGACTGGGTCAGGCGTTCCTCTGTAGGGAATGGGCTCCAAGGTGCTGGTCCAAGGTACCTTTTCTTATTTTTATTTTTAGCAACTGGGGTTGGGTACCCCATGAGCAGTATTTCCCTGAATTGTGACCAGTTGTGGAATTCTATAGTGTTTTCCTGTTGCAAAAACAAAGAACATTTTCTGATGGTAGGAGAGAACTTTACTTATCTATGATTTTGATGATGATAGACTGCTACTAGGAATTATGTTAGTTTAAGAAAACAGCGGTAGTAGTTGCCCCTTTAAGTTACATGAGCACACCAGCCATAGAGAGATGGCTAGGCTATTAGCATAGTTCCTGGGCTTTACAGATGTGTGTGATTATAGGTTGCTTTCCTTCCTTGACTCTTTGCATAGTATCTTCGGATATTATTAGTGCTATTCCTCACTCATCAGGTCACTTCCAGTTTTATTTTTCAGATCTTCCAAGTATGCAGTGTCCAAGTGTGTGGTATCCAATTATGTGCTGTCTTAAGCAAGAGGTTCTTAATTTCAAGTTAAGGATGTCCACTAAAGACAGTGTCAATAGCTTTTATAATTTTCAACTCCCTGCTCAACAGTTCAAGGGATATTTCCCATGTCTAACAATAGGGCTTATATTAGACAGTTCACAGGTCTTGAAGAAGCATTATCAGACCAAGTGTCAAAACTTCATATATACTTAATTTGTATTAAAATATATAAATACATATTTACATATTTATACATATATACACTTATTCTTTTTGCTTGTTTTGAGACAAGCTTTTTGTTTACCCCTGGATTTCCTGGAACTTACTCTCCACAACAGGATGACCTCAAACTCAGAGATTGTCCACCTGCATTTGTCTCCGAAGTGCTGGGATCAAATGTGCGTGTATATATATTCTTTATATTTTTTAAGTAAGCACAAATATTCTTCACATGGCTTTTTCAAAGATCCTTAGAGTTTGTATCTCTATTACTTCCCTCACTCTGAGTGTTGATTTTCCCCTCTCCTTACTAGTTAAATCTCTTTCTCCCCCATATCATCTATATCTTGTTAGATCCCTCTTTAGTGCTCCCCTTCACAACCATAGTCTTTTGGCGTCTTTGGATTCTGAAGTTTCTCCAAATTTTATAGTCACACCTAAAAAGTTGAAAGTAGGATTCACAAATAAAATAGAATATGCTGCATTTGTTTTTCTGAATCTGATTAATTTACTCTGTTTACTTTCTATTTTCATTCACTTAGTAGCAAATTTTATGATTTCAATCTTTAAAGCTTTAGACAATCCCATTGTGTATATCTACCACATTTGCCTCATCCATTCTTTTCTTTTCTTATTTTATTTAAATTTTTTCTGATACCCACCATTGCTCCCACCTCCTCTCCTCCCTGTCCACCCTCAGTCTCCCCCAATACTATCACCCTATCCATTTCCCTAGGAGGGCAAGGAGTTCATGGTGCGTCAGTTCGATCTGGCATATCCAGTTGAGATAGGACAGAGTCCCTTTTCCCACCATCAAGAATGAGTAAGGTGTTCCTCTGTAGGGAATGGAATCTGAGATGTTAGTTCATGCACAAGGAATAAACTCTGGTCCTACTGCAAGAAGCTCCACAAACTACCCATGCCATTCAACTATCATCTACATTTGGAGGGTTTTGCTCCTTTCCATGAAGGTTCCTCACCTATTATTTTAGAGTCAGTGAGCTCCTAATAACTTGATTCAGCCATCTTTATAGACCTCTTCTTCATAATCCACATTTCTTAACTCATATACTCTTTCCTCCCTCTCTTCAGCTGCACCTGGACCTTGACCTGGTGCTTGGCTATGAATCTCTGCTTCTGCCTCCATCAGTTTCTGGATGAGGTTCTATAATGACAATTAGAATGGTCATTCATTTGATTATAGGGAAAGTCCTATTTAGCGATCCTGTCCACTATTGCTTGGAGTCCTAGCAAGGAACATCTTATGGTTTATTGAATGTTTCCCTAACCCTAGGTTTTTTTAACCCAACAATGGCTCCCCTATCAAGATATCTATTTTTTTCTCCCTCTCTGTTGCTCTTTTCACTCAACAATCTCATTCTCTCATGGTCTCTTCCCACTTCCTCTTGCTTGCTCCCCAATATAGTCCCAATTTACTTACATCTTCCCTCTTTTTCTTTTCCATGGGGATTGATGATGACTATCTTAAGTTACTACTATTACCTATTCTCTCTGGGTTTGTAGATTTTAACCTGGTTATATTTTTTATGTTTAAAATTTACTTAGTAGTTCAGCACTATCACTCTTGAGCATATACTTGAATTATGTACATTCTTGCCACAAATGCATCAGCTCAGCCCTGTTCATAGCTGCATTATTTGTAATATCCATAGCCTGGAAAAACCTAGATACCCCTCAACTGAAGAATGAATTAAGAAATTGTGGTACATTTACACAATGGAATACTACTCAGTAGGAAAAAAAATGAGATCCTGAAAGTTGCAGGGAAATGGATGGATCTGTTGAACATCATCCTGATTGAAGTAACACAGACCCATTCATTTCTTGAATGACATTTATATTATTTTCCCTTACTAATTATTATGAATAGAGCTAAAATGAAAACAATCAACACTGTATACGAGATTATTGATTCTCCTGGCATATGCCAAGTAGTGGTATAATCACAGAATCATGTGACAGATCTATACTTATTGTTTTGGTAATACTCCATGCAAATTTTCATAATGATTCAACCACCTTTAGTTCAATCAACAGTAAATGAGAATACTTATGTCCACAAGTCATTGTTAGCATTTATTGTTAGTTATTTTCATATTATCCATCCTATCTGGGGAATTTCTCAAGTCTGATGGTGCCATATACACATTCCCAGGCCTGGCTTTGGACCCACAGTTCTTGCATCACCTTTTTCTTGTCAGTTTCCACAGAATAAGGCCCACTGAAGTCATCTTCATATCCAAGACTGTTCTTATTAGCATAGTCACTTCTATAATATTAAATATGGTGATCCATGAGAATAGAAGGTCTTTCCATCTTTTGATATATTAAATTTCTTGCTGAATATTTTAAATTTTCACTACAGAGATCTTAAAGTTGCTGGGTAGGTTAATTCTAAGGCATTTTGTGGGTGGGGGCAAATAAATGTGGGCTAGCTTTCTTATTTCTTTCTTGGTTTGTTTGTTATTTGCATAGAGGAAGGCAACTGGACTTTGTAAATATTGTATGCTGTCATTTTCTTGGAAGTATTTATCAGATCTAAGTGTTTTCTGATTTGTCTTAAAAAGTGATGATTTCTAGAGGCATTCACTTTACAAGCAAGGATACTTTAGCATCTGTCTTTCCTGTCTCATTTTAAATTAAGTTGAAATGTGAGAGTTTGAATTAGACGAGAAAACGTTACACATTGGGTGCATAATCTCAAAGTTCAGATAATGATAAGACTATTTTCCACTAATGTCTTATTAAGTAAAATAAAATCCTAAAATTCTAACCTGGTAGTAAAAATTAAAAGTGGATAATTGTTCAGTTTTATTAAGAACTATGGTAAATATTTTTGCCAAAGTATTTTTAAAACACAGAGAAATTAAAATTTCCTTTACTAGGACTTGGATGACTCTTAATTTAGATCTTTATTTGAGCAGAGTATAAAAAATTATATAAAATGAAACAATAAATGTAGCTTCTTATTAAGCTTATAAAATAAATACTTAAATGTCTCTTCACTACTAAGTAATCATAGGTAATATGTTTTAAAAACATCTAAAATTATAAGTAGAGCAACTGAGTTATTGCCATTAAAAGCGTTAGATAGAAAAGTGATCATTTGTTCATAATTCTGTGTCATATTCTAAAATCACTCAACATCACACAAAAATTTCTATTTTAGGTCTCTTTTAATGATCACTGCTCATAAGTCATTGTTACCATATATGTGAATTATTGTTAAAACGTTAAGTTCTTCCTGTTTCAGTCTTTATCTACCACAATTTAGAGTAGCCAGGATTATGTTTCAATGTAAATATACTCATAATTGATAATTCAATATTATTATTAATTTGGTGGAATTTATGTTCACCATGGAAACAAATTTCTAGGTATAAATATAGAGATTATCTAGATCAAGTTACTTGAACTAGGAAGACAATCCTTATAGGAAACATATTTGATGACTGGGGTATCAGACTGAGTGAAACACCTGAGCACAAATTTTCATTGTTCTCTTATTCCTAAGTGTGGATCTAAAAAGAGGAGCTCCCTGTGGTTCCTGCTCAATGTCTTTTTTTCTAGGACAAACTGTACCTCTAGGGAAGTAATCCAAAATACACTCTTTTGTCTTTTACATTGATTTTCAGGCATTTTTTCGCTTTCAAGGAGACAATTAACAATGCAGGTATCTGAAACAAATATAGTGATTCCTAATTCTCTAGAATCATGTGCTGAGAATATTATCTTGAGAAGCCAAATTAACAACAATGTGTCAATTCACTCATCTGAAGAAAAGAGACACTAACAAAACACTTAGAATTTTTGATATGCACTTACCATAAAGATATTCAATTTTATCTACCTCTTCTAATTCCTATGTACATTACAGCATATTCATCCTCACTACAGAAGGTCTTGGTTTCAAGAGCTTATTCTGTACTGAGATATAAGGAATTGTACAATAATATAATTAACATAATCAAAGTATCTTAGAAGAATATAAAATTAAACTCTTGGTCTTATGAATTCAGAGATGTTCTAATTCTCATAAAGCTATTGTTAGTAACTTTATAATAAATAATAGTTTTCAACATGTTCAAATAAAAAAAATAACTTCAACCAGGAATGTTGGCACACAGAACTTTAATTACTACACTCAGGAAGCAGAGGTAAGCAGGTCTCTGTGAGTTTGAAGCCAGTCTGGTCTACAAAGCAAGTTTCAGGAGAGTCATGGCTGTTACACAGAAAATTCTGACTTGAAAATACCTAAAGAAACAAACAAATTAAATAAATAAAATAAAGCTTCATTTTGTAGCATGCATCAGTTAACAAAGAGAGTCATAGTTGTTTAAAGTATTGAGGACTAATGACTGTTAAATGCCTATCCCTATACAGAACATCTATAATACTCCCCTAAGAACCAGAGAACAACATGGAAGAAAGAAAAGAAAGATAATAATAACTGGAAGTTGGTATGAGTTCATAAAATTCTGTCTTTGGACAAATACATGGATGTTGTAATCATGAACACATGGAAATTATGCCTATCTATGTAAATCCTGCATACAATTAAGACTTGAACTTACTTGGGAAGAATGAGACTACCATTAGTAGGAAGTGGAAAAAGAGGATGTGAAGAAAATATGATTATAATATATCTTGTATATGCCCCAAATTGTTAAAAAATAAGTACAATAATTAAATCTAAAAAGGACAATTAGAGCACAAATAAGTACATATATATATATATATATATATATCACTTAAATATAGACTTATACATTTTCTAAGTAATGCATAATCAGACAGCAGTTTGGGTCCATAATTATAGTACATTTTATAAGTTAATATGGCTACTACATTACTAGATATTTTAATCTTATAAACCATATATATAATTTTTACATATATATATATATATATATATATGGTGTGTAAGTGTACATGTGTGTGATCATTGGCCAAAAATGATAATATAAAGTTACACATCAATTTATATGTATTCTACTTTATATCATGTGTACATATAAATACATATGCAAAGAGAAACATACAGTTAACACCAATGTTCCCAAAACAATGATCTAATAAGATAAAGTGATCAAATAAGACAAAGATAAAAGGAAAAAAAGGTGATACTGCAAAGATCAGAGACTTTTTACAATGTTTAGAAGTAGGGTTAAAGACTAGAATTGAGATTCTAGTCTTAACTGCATCATGACAATGTACAACTGTTTATCTTTTCTCTCCCTTTTTCCTCAACAGAATTTGAATAAAATTATTTCCATAGTAAAGGAACTATGCCAAACTAGGCCTGTATCATAATTAATGTGTATCCCCTGTTCCTTTATTCCTGTTCATAGTTATATAATGTTATTCTTTGTAGTTAAAAAATAAGAATTTACCAAAAAAAAAAAAACCAAAATCCATGAATCCTTCTCTCTGCCTGTCATACACATAAAGAACCGCCCTGGATTTGTCTACAGATGTTCAAATATTCAAACACCATCAAGATTCCTTGCTTTTAGGTTTCTCAGTTTATTAACCTAAAAGACAGTTATGATAAAAGATGCAAAGAGTGAGAAGTGTTCTTTGAGGACATGTCACATCCAGCTATCACCTTGTCGTCCTGTGATCTTCTGAGAGAATCCCTTCAAAATGGAATTTAGTTGTTGTCTGGTGATTCTTTCTTAATAGCATTTAAAAATCTTTCAAATGTATTAATATCTACCCTATGTACTAGATACATAACTAATACATACTTGTTCACAACAGATTTGGGGTGGAATAATAAGCACAGTGGTTTACTATTGAGTGACATACTGTATGTTGCCTTTCAATTGCAGCATTCTTACATTAAACTGTATTGTGTTCTCTGGGACCTCTGAAACCAAAAATAATATATATTCTCACACAGGAAAATAGAAATTTATGTATATAGAAAATAATATTTGAATGAGAGACATATAAATGAAGGATATGTCTTTTAAATAATGTATTTGTAGATACTTACATTTTGAAATCACTCACATATTTCCAAGTTTTCCTAGATATATAATTGTATGTCAACATTAATATGAAAGACATATCCTAAGTTGTATATAATTATGGGCATGATTTATTAAAACCAAATTTTTGTAACATCATTTCTGAAATACATTGTCTCATTGTGTTTAAAATATTATGTTGACAATTTGGGTTCACAATAGCAAAGTTTTAATTCTCATTAATTTTGCATCTTATCAAAAAATTGTAATTTTTGAAAGCAACAAAACTAACTGGAGAGAGCTTGTAAAGACACTTCTGTAAACTAAAAGACTGATTATAATATATAGGATTTGGAGGCAAGTCAAAATAAGAAATATTATTTGGAATGAATTTTGTGTATAATTGCTGTTTCTTTTATATCTACTGTACTCCAGTTTTCTCTTAACTAACTCTTAAGTATTTAGAAATGACATAAGTGATAATTCATATGAATAATCCTGAAAGTAAATATAGCTTTTGAAATGCAGGGTTATTTCCCAGATTTCTAGAGGTTATGATTACCATCCTTGTATTCTCAAGTGATACAGCACAAAAGCACATTTTGTTTTTTAAGTGAGCTTATCCCTTTAATTATCAAATTGTCTCTGTTCATTTTTAAGAACAAGGACTGAAAGCATTTTTATGTATTTATTTATTTTTTATCTTGCTTTTTTATTATGAAAAAAGTGACATTTTCTATCCCTCTATATTCTTATTCACGGTCCCTTCCCCCTCCCACCCCCTCCAGTCACTCTCTCTTCTCCACATCTCCCCACCTCCTCCCCAGCATGGGCAGGAGGTCCCAAGGTTCCAATATTGCTCAGTTCAGCATCCACCCCTGGAAGATCCAGTTTCCTCTCCCCAACATCAAGACTGAGTCAGGTGTTCCTCTAGAAGGAGTTGGAAACATTTTAAAAGCATGCATGAACTGTAAAGTTATTATATCAACAAACCCCACAATTCCATGTTGTAGAGAAAGTTCTCATATCACTACCTTTTCTATCTATATATTATACTTCATATCTCATCAAATCAAAAGCTCATGTCCTATTTTTTTGGAGGAGACACAAATATGTCTGGTTTATAATAAAAATAAGTAAAATCATGCATTCATTCTAAATAAGTAAAACCATGCATTCATTCTATAAGAGGCAGCCTTTCATCATGAGATTGCAGTAGATATTTATTATACCCTTGAATCTATAGATTAATAATCTCACCTTGGAGGTAAATTATATATAATGTTAGTAGTTGGGAAAGACAATTTAAGGCCAATATAAAAACGGTTTTTATTCTGAAGGAAGATCATTGGTTCTCACAACATATATACTAGAAAGAAACTAAAATAATCCCCCACAAAAAAAGCACATGCATATTTTAGATTGTGTTAGATATTAATTTGTATTTCTCCTCTGTGAAAAAGTAATAATGCAGATATGAAACAAGCATAATTAAAGAAAAGAAACTTCACTTACAAAGGAAACAAATCTGGGACATTTGAAATGATCGAGAAGTATTGCTGAAAAAAATAATTTTCTAACATGGGTATAATTTTATGTTTAGCTATTTATAGATGCTAGGCCTGAGGTACCTGCTCAAATAAAATTAATTATTTTTAATTTAATATTAAATGTAAATTGAATATTTTCTTGATATAATTTATATGAACTGTAGTTGTATATAAATCTAAATGCAACTAAAATAGAGAAGTTAGATAAGTGACATAATTTTATTTGTTTTAATTAATTTATTTTACATATAATGTTCTCTCTATGTCTGTGTAGTGTATGCCTTCACACCAGAAGAGGGAATCTGATGACATCGTAGATGGTTGTGAGCCACCATGTGATTGCTGGCAACTGAACTCAGGACCTCTGGAAGAGCAACCAGTGCTTTTAACCTCTGAGTCATCTGTCCAGCCCTCAAATTTTGATTTTATTTAATCTGGACCTAAATTAAAATAAATGATCTTCCAAACTTAGACTATTTCGCAATTGTAATACAAAGTTTTATCTACTTTTTTTCCTCCCCATTTCTGAGTAGGATAAATTAATTCATAGCATGTTAACTAAAATAGTATTTTTGCTGACTGACTCAAAAATCAGAAGGAAGGTATAACAAGTAAAGATAAAACATAACTAGGAAGGAGGTTTATTTCTATCTATTCCTCATTTCTAACTTCAGATCTGATGCTCAGGGAACTTCATTTGAGATGGTAGATTTGAACCACACCTGGAAAACGGTTCAGAGCAAGTACAAGCATCAGTTTTAAATTACTGTTTTTAGGTAATGCATGGGTGATATGAATGACCAAGATCAAAGGCAGCAGTTATCAATAAAAATAAAGTGGGGTGAGTTACAAGTAATTCACTTCAGGTATATCTTTTGTATTATGAATAAAGTTATGCTTTTTATCCATGTAACCCCTTGTTCAAACTCCCTTTGCCCACCCTCCCATCCCAGTCATTCTCTATCGCGGTAGAAACCCGCCACCAATAGGTATGTTTTAAATAAGGTTTATTTTGTTAGAATCACGTACAAAAGAAAGTTTTAGCAACACGCCGAGCGGCCGCCATACCAAGCCGCCGCCCCGCTGGCCTCGCTGTGCCGCTGTGTCCTGGGGCCGGAAGACCCGCCTCCCTCTCCGCGCTCTGCTTCCCTGCTTCCGTCTTGTCTCCGCAGACCAAGCCCCTCCCGCACCTGTACAATCCCTGATTTCCTGCTACATCTCCCCATTTTGTCTAAATAGGAAGGTTCTAAACTAGGTATAAAACTACATACTACAGGGATTACCATAAGACAGTGTGTGGGAAAGAGGAAGGAACTAACATAAGTGAGGTCAAACTACTGCTAACAAACAACTACAAGGTGCAATTTAATATCTAAAATGTTGATACAAAAAAAATGTACAGGGATTGCTTTAAGGCTATTTATCCTAAATAATAGAGTTCTAAGACTTGAGTGTCTTTGTTGGAATGTGAAGTAATAACAACCTCAACTATCTAATCTTCAACACCATCAAGACCTGAGAAAGAAAATATATACCTAAAGTTGGAAGCATGAAGTAACTTCCAGAATATAGGAGAAGACAACGACAGTTAACTACCTGGACAGTCATCCACCACTTCTCTGTGTAACGGGAGCATCCATCCTTGTGGCTACTGGCCTATGATATCTGACAAGTCTCCATAGAAGCAGGATATTTTTGGTAGGACTGTCTTATCCTGGCTAGGCAGGCTTCGGCAGTTTCTATCCCTCATCCTGCAGGTCCATTTCAGACAGTGAGCACGCTGACAGCAGTGGGCGCAAGTGCAGTCCTTTGCCCCTCAGGCCATTATTCGCCAAACTAAACAATCTCTTTGCAAGATGTCTGTGATGCTCAACACCACCTTGAGAAAGGAACGGTGACGCCAGAAGTTGTCATATCTCTCAAGGCCAAATTCAAAATAATGAAATCTTGAATGCCATATTCTCTTGGTCTATGAAGTGGTTGAAGATGCCTATCTATTTGGTATATTCTGACATGTTTCTGAAAAGCCTGAGTATCCTGACTGTTAGGTGATAAATCTGAGTAACCATAATTTGCAATCCCAATCAACCAAGAAAGTGAGGCTAACATTGTAAAAATAGGCATTCCAAAATGAGTGTACAGCTCCTCCAAATAATTTCAAGTATAACAATCTTAGGAAAATTGAC